>WBMW01002412.1:0-87148 GCA_013396635.1 Penelope pileata | reverse complement strand
AACTCTACAATTTCATGGTCACTCTGGCCAAGACAATCCCCAACCTTCACATCTCCCACCAGTCCTTGTCTGTTAGCGAAGAGCAGGTCTAGCGGGCCACCTCCCCTGGTAGGTTCTCGTACCAGCTGTGTCAGGAAGCCATCTTCCACACACTCTAGAAACCTCCTGGACTGCTTCCTCTGTGCAATATTGTATTTCCAGCATATATCAGGGAAGTTGAAGTCCCCCATGAGAACAAGTGCTGGTGATAGTGCAACTTCTACCAGCTGCTCATAGAATGCCTCATCCATCTCTTCATCCTGATTAGGCGGTCTGTAACAGACCCCCACCAAGATGTCACCCCTGCAGACCATCCCCCTGATCCTTTTTCATAGACACTCGTCTTCATCGTTTCCAACCTCAAGCTCTTCAACATCAAAACACTCTTTAATATAGAGAGCTACGCCACCACCCTTCCTTCCTTGTCTATCCCTTCTGAAGAGCTTGTAGCCATCCATCCCAGTACTCCAGTCATGGGAGTGGTCCCACCATGTTTGTGTAATAGCAACGAGGTCATAGTTAGCCTGCTGCACAATGGCTTCCAGCTCCTGTTTGTTGCCCATGCTGCGTGCGTTGGTGTAGATGTACTTCAGCTGAGACATCTGCTGAGACATTTCCCCAACTTCTTCTGGAGGGAACTGACTGCAGAAGTATGTGGCTGCAGAATGTGCTGTCATGGGGGAGGACATTGGGAAGGAGGTGGGGTGGATGGGTATTTGGAGAGTTGAAGCAATAGTGAACACTTTTAGCAGGGAAGAGTCACAAAAATGGAGGTGCTGGTGCAGGGCTCCCTGGAGCCCAATGTGCCGTGCAGAGCAGGGTCACCAGGGCTGCATTGGTACCAGGTCAGGAAAATCTTCCCATCTTCCCTTCCTCATGAGGCTGTTCCTTACCATAGTGCTTTCAGTGCTCGTGTCAGAGGAACGTATCTCAAATTCTCCTGCAGGTCCCATAGGGCCCTGTTTTGGCACCCAGACCAGGCAGTGTGAATGCCTGTGATGTTTAAATGGCAGGAGTGAGTGTTACCTGGAGCATTGAAAAGCTGAGAAAGTTATAAATCATAAATTCATTAAGGCTGGAAAAGACCTAGTCCAACCATCAGCCCATCTCCCCCGTGCCCACTAAACCACGTCCCTTCTCTCGAGCTAATTAGATACCACAGCTTTCATGTTGGTCTGCTCAGGCAATTAAATATCTGTTTCTGCACCATCATGGGGAAATGAAAGAAAGTCGATTTTCAGTGAGACACCCAGGTCCACTTGGACTCTGGAGATGGACTCTCGTGAAAACATGAAGGACTGGGGCACTGAGGTCTGTGATGGGACCTGCCCTGAGGACAGCTGGCCCCTTGTTCAGGGACAGGAAGGAGGCAGTCACCTGCTGGGAACCACGCGGGGCTGGGATGTCTCAGGGCAAGGGGGAAGAGCCCACGTGGGTCACATTCCCCTTGGGTGAGATGCTGCTGCCGAACACTCAGGTCTGTGGGGGGACACGGAGCTGTCCTGGCTTTTCACCCTCTCCAGTTTAGGGTCCCTGAAGCTCTCAGAAGGGAGCTAAGTTAGGAGGGGACATCAGCCCTGGGTCTGCTCAACCTCCTGGATGTCTCCATCACAGTCCCAAGGACGGGGCTTGGGGCTGCCTTTTGCAGCCATCCCAGGGAGATCAACCCTACCCCTACCCCTCAGCCCCATGGGAGCCAGGCACGTGTGCCCAGGCTGCCCGCAGCCTTGCACCGAGGCACTGTGCTTTAATAGCATTCCAAACTTTCCAGGCACTGCAGAGCCTGGATCCCAGCCTGGATGTCACCAGGCCCTGTGCCTTCGGGGTCAGGGAGGCCCGTGCTCCATGGCTGATCACAGCACGGCCTCACTGCTGCACGCCATTGCCCTTTGCTCTCACCTGGGCTGCTCGTGCTATACCTGCTTACCCCCAGGGTCTGCCACATCCGAGGGGCGGTTGCAGTAGTTCAGGCATCCACCAGATGCTCTCTCAGCAGTGTTTCCCCTGTCCCTCGGCCTCGGGACTCGCTGGTGCCTGGCAGCACCACGGTGCATTTCTGCAGGCGGAGGTCACGCCGTTCATCCTGACCCCGGATCACAGCCGCTTCTGCCAGCGGGTAATTGAAAATGCCAGAATTCCCTGCTGACCCTCTCATAATAAAAGCAGTTCCCCGTGCAGTAACCCGACGCTGCAGGGACCGAGATCTGTCAGAGGGGCTCCAAGGAGCTGCTGGAGAGCTCCCAGCTGTTCACCTCTTTTTTCCCCTGGGTAATTTCAAAGTGTTGCTGGGGAGAGGCCGTGAGTCGGGTTGGCTTTGCTCTCTCTCCGTCGTGTTTTCCAGAGCAAATGTTGACTCTGTCTGACATGACATGGGTTAGTGGTATTAAAGTGATCAGAGATAGTGGCTTTGCTGCCTGTAACCTGACTCTTGTAGCTAATCCCGGGGAGGAATGGAGGCACTTTGATTACACCGGGATCTCGGCTGAGCCCTGCAGCTGGCAGGTGAGGGAAGCAGGGGGTGGTACCAAATGGGGGGCAGATTGCCATCAGCTGCATTTCAGATGGATGTACAGATCATGAGCAAGAAGCTGTGGAAAGATCCTGAGGTCTCTCGGCATTCCAAGGACTTGGAGCTGCACAGTCCTGCCCATCAGCCAGCCAGGGAGCGCTGCAGAAGGTGCAGAAGCAGCAGCAGCAGCAGAGCTGGGGCTCTGCCTCCCTGTAGCATCGCTGTGGCTCATGGCAGTGCCTATCCCACTTTCATTCCCTTTACAGCAGCCACCTCCTAGTCTGCGCGGTGCCGCTTTGTGTGGCTCTACAGCAGCACTGAGGCAGCAGAGGCTCTGAAGTGGTGCTGGTTTGCTGTCATCTTGCTTTTTTCCCAGCATCACACTGCCAGTGGCAGCGGCCCTTGGAAGTCCCAAGTCATGACCTGACACAGAAAATTGTAATGAAAGCAAGTAGGAAATGGGATGATGTAGCCGTGTCCCTTAGGATGGGAGGAGCCAGGAGCAGCCTGTGTCACAGGGTGGTGTTGCTCAGTGCCTGCAAGGAAGGTGTGGGGCTGTTCTCCCATAGTCCTGACACACTCTTGTGCCTTTATTCACTGTGCTGCAAAGGTGGAGGTGGGATGGGAGGAGGTCACATTAGGATATTTAATCCTAATAGGGGCTTGGATGGAATGCGAGAGTCTGGGAGAAAGATAGCAACTCCCAGATGGAAGCTCTGGCTGAATAGGAAGAAGAAGGGACCCTAGCAGCTGTCTTGAGGACTCCTGGTTGTGTTTGACCAGGCAGATCCTAGTGCCGTGGAGATAGGTGTGGGGAAAGCACATCAGCTTCCTAAGGATGCCCCTGAGCAGCACATCTCACAGGCACCAAACCGAGGAGGAGAATGGGCCTGTTTCTTTCTCATTCGCCCGATACAATTCTTCATTGTGTGATGCCCTCCCGCTGCTTTTTGTCAGTTTTATCATAATGGATTGCCCTGAGGTTTACACAGCAGTTCCAGCAATTACACTAATTTTGATGCATCTGGGGTCTGTCACCCCGCTCCCAGCAGGACACGGGGCTGGTAGGAATGCAGGAACAGCGCGTCCCGAGGTGCCTCGTCTGCTCTGCACCATGGGCTCTCAAAGTCATGCTCCTGTATCCACACAGAGGTTAACAAAAACTTGGAAAAGTTTCAGAAAAGAGTTATCTGTAGGCTGAAAAACCTGTGAGGTACTCAAGAATTTCAGCCTGCTTAGGTAACAGAAAAGAAGATGGAAATGATTTCTTGATTTTTCTGTTCGATTTCATGTGGACAAAACTCAGTTTCTTGACTCCTCCTTCGTTTTGCTGGGAAAAGGAGAAAGCAGCCAGCAGTTGAAAGCCAAAGTCCATCAATTTCAACCTGAAAGTAAACTGTGCATTTTATAACATGGCAAGTAAACTGCAAGGAAACCCTCCCAGGGAGCACGATGGGCTCATCCTAATTTGCAGAAAAAAGAAAACGGGATGTCTGTGTGTAGTATATGCACAAGGTCATCCCCAAATGTCGCAGCTCTGCTGAGCTCTCTGCCTTCCTTCCATTGCCAGTCTTGTGCAGATGTTCAGGGCTGGGTGTTACCTTTTCCCAAATTTCTGTAAAATTAATGTCTTCCTGCACAATCTGTCCTGGGTTTTGTGGTCGGTGTGACCTTCTTTCAGGACTTGCTACACTTAGAAAGTGCTTGTTCATCCCATAAAAAAAAAAGTCTCTTTCCTTTTTGTCTTCTCACCTTCTTTCCATTGATTATTTATGTATTTTTTTAATCATTTTCAACAGGTAAGCCAAAAAGTAGTGACTGTTTAGTGTGGAAGTCAGTTATGGGCTATGGCAAGCTGCGGGCCTAGCTATTTTACCACCTTTGATTAAACACATCTCTAGTTAAAGAACCAAAGCCTCTTTTGAGGGGTCCAGCAGTGGTTCAGCTGCCTCTGCTGACATGGATCTGTGCCATCTGGGGTTTCAGTTTTGCCACACTGACTGCTCCAGTTGCCCTTGAGGCTGCTGGGCCTGGGGCTTTCTGGTTCCTTGCCTGTGCAGGTGTTAACCTGCGTGTCACCTCCACCAGAAGGAAACCTGGGACAAGGATGTAAAGCCTTGAAGAGAGTTTTAAAGTCACAGGAAAGTTAAGGTAGGATCCACGTCCTGGACAGACCATCATTTCTTAGTAATCTGGAAATAGATGCTGAGCTCTGGGCTCAGCGCGTGGCTCAGCCAGGCCCCTTGTAGGCAGCAGAGATCCCACCAGTGTGATCCAGGAGCTGTAGATGTCCCCATGGTGGGAGGGAGACTCAGCTGTCTGAGTTCAGGTATTGTTGTCTGAGCCTCTCAGCTGGAATCAGTCTGCAGGCTCAGAAGGAAATAAGAGAAGTTTTTCCTGTGGAGAAATCTAGAGCTAG
This sequence comes from Penelope pileata, assembly GCA_013396635.1. Classification (NCBI taxonomy): domain Eukaryota; kingdom Metazoa; phylum Chordata; class Aves; order Galliformes; family Cracidae; genus Penelope; species Penelope pileata. Next base: position 82,181 of record WBMW01002412.1, on the reverse strand, counting down.
CAATGATGATCCCACCTTTTCTCTCATGGTGTTCATCCTTCTTTGCCCAGAGGATACCAACCCAGGACCCAAGCTGAGTGACGTGGGGACTTCTTTGTGTTTCACTGTCAGCTGTCACCCCAGGACTGGAAGCAGAGCCAGACCTTCAGGATGCCCAACACCATTGCTGCTCCAGGTGCTGTTCCACACCGGGAGGCTTTGCTGGTGTGTCTGGGAATAGCACACCTCTGCTGGGGGCTGTAAGCAGCAGCTGGAGTAACTTCAGCTCTATAATCAGGGCCTAGACTCCAAGTTTTGATCCCTTTTGTGTTACTTTTTTTCTTTTCCTTGAGAAGAAATGTGTTTTTAAAAGCTGAATGTGCCCTAGCCAGAGTCACTGGGAGGCAGGAGATGGGGGGCAGCTGGTTTGCAGTAACATGTCAGAGTAGGATTGTGCCTCATGGCCAAGAGTTGTCTTTTTATTCCTGTAACAGCAGTGAGCTGGTCAGTAAAGCCCAAGAGGAGGGGTCAGTCACAGAGCAGATGTCTCAGCCCTTGGCCTTCCCAGCTCTGGGTGAGGGGCACGGGAGCCTCCTGCTCCATCCCAGGACGTCCCCTGAGCTTCAGCTGCACGTGAGTAGGGTGCTGAAGCTGGTTACCTGGGTGAGAAGCAGTGCCCTGGGAGATACCAGAGCACCGTGGTGCCTTATTTCTTTCCCATTGGCAAGTTTAGTCCACAGCATGGCTATGGCACAAAACTCAGACAGGTGAGGGAGGGAGGTCTTTCCTTGCCTGTTTCCCTTTTGCTAAGTTAGAGTGCTGGTGCAGAATGTCTCTTGGACCCACCCTGATGGTGACAGGGCTCTGCATGTGCATGAAGCACTGTCTTCTGTGCTGCTGAAGCTCCTCCCCTGTTTGTGCGAAGGTTAAATTCTACCAGAACAGCCTTGCAGCTCTTCTCTTGCCCCGTGGAAGTGTGACTTCACGTTTCTACCCCAGCAGTGTTTGACTTCTCATGGGGAGTGGTCGGTCAAGCTTGGCATGAAGGCTCCTGAAGTGCAGTTGTCCTGGGGTGCTGTGTGCTGAGAGGTCCCTGCTTTGGGCTGCTGGTGGTGAGGAGTCCAGCTCAGGTCCTCTGAGCAGACTGGAACAGTCTCAGTGTCTCCATGCAGGGAGGAAGGAGGAGAGGGGCGGGGCAGAACAGGAAAGGTGTTTCAGCTCCAGGAGGCACTTCCCTGGAGGACTGGTGGGGACATTGCTCGAGGCTCAGTGCTCTGGCAATGCCCACCTGGTGGCATGGGGCCAGGGTGCTTTGCGAGGTCACTGCTGCCCCTGAGCCAGGGCAGTCAGCTCCCATCCCTTTGGATCAATTGCAAAGCTCCCAGCCCCAGAGGAGGGTCTGGCTGTGCTCAGCGCTGCGTGGTGGCAACGCTTGGGGTGACAGCCATGGAAGCGTCCCCAGCATCCCCCTACGCAACGTATCACAATGGGAGGGATTCTTGCTGCCTCTCCGCCATGCACCGCAGGTTTTGTTGCAGCAGGAGGCAGCTCATCTGCCTTTTGACATCAGTGGATTTTCATTAAGCACGTTTTACACTCCAGCAGTGGCTGTGGCATGGTTTATTTCTCCAGCCACGGGGCTCCACTGGGAGGAATACGAAGAATCTGAGGCTGCAGCGGATAACAAGGATGTAGAGAAGTGTCTTTCCAGGACTTGAATAATTCATTTTGCCTCAAAGTGATGTGGGGCTCAAGGGTTTCCGTCAAGAGAGAAGTTTCCCTCCACTGTGGAAATGAAGCTCTGTTTATTTCCTGAATCACTGCTACACACATACACCCGGAGACAGCACCAGGATAAATCCACCTCTGCTTCCACTCTCAGGTGGGTGACATCCAAAGTGACCGTGACTGTGGCACTGGCCACGGCCACCAGCGCCGTCACAAGGCAGCAAAGAGGAGTCACTGCTCGTGGGACAGGGTGACCACAGGGCCAGGTTAAGTGCAGCCATCGCGTTGTTGGCGTTAGCAGCCCAGATGGGCCTGGAAAGGGCTTGGCACAAAGCAAGCTCAGAGTACAAAGACTTCATTTTTTCTCCTCCTTTTTGCAGTTTGTTCTATCTTTGCTTTAAAATACTCAAAAACTGAAGGGAAGGAACTTCTGTGTGGCTTATTCAGAAACGCCAGTTCAGGAAAGTCAGCTTAGATAGTTTGAGGCTTTTGCCATCTCTGCTCAGCTGGGCTCCTCCTGTGTCAGGACGTGTACATCTCTTGCAGGTTTTTCTGTTATTTGTCACTTGGCTGTGTCCCATATCAGAAAAGCTCTCTCTGCACATGGTGCAGGCTGCTCACAAAGGTGCCTGATGCTTCTGCTAGGGCTGGATCATGCCTTGTGATCAGCACCAGGTGGCTCTATCCCAGATCGTGCTTTTTTCATCTCTTTCCTTTTGATCCATTCTATTACATGCATTCAGTGCTTCTGGGGAGCTGAGCTCCTGAGCACAGTCTCTGCCTCTGAAAGTGATCAGTGAAATCTGGCCAGCAGCTTTTCCCTGTGTCTGGACTTCAGAAAATCACTTCGATGTCTTCCTAGCTCCGCTGAACTGGTTCAGAACGCAGACATCCAGCTCCAGCAGACCTCTTACAAAAAGGCCCAGAGCCTCTCTGCACAAGTTGCAGTGCCCACCCGGGGTAAAGATAAGGACCACGTTTTGCAGTGTGCTCTGAGCATGGACAAGATGTGGAGGAAAGTGATTGTTCCCATCTCCCTGACACTTGTGAGGCCACATCTGGGTACTGTGGGTGCTGCACTTTGGGGCTCCCCGGTGCTGTAGGGACCTCAACAAGCTGAGCAGGTCACAGAGTCTCAGAATTACATGGGCTGAAGCCTTAGAGTTGTGAGGATACCTGGAGAGTTGGACTTGGCTGGCTTAGAGGCAGAGGGACTGATAAGCATCTAGCTATGGTCTGCTTCTAAGTGGAGCTGAAAGAGAAGGCAGAGGCAGACTCTTCCCATAGCGCACAGTGAGAGAACAGTTGTAGTGGCTGCAGGGTGAAATAAAGGAAATTCCCATAGAGATAAGGAAAAGCTTCATCCCAACAGGAGCAGAGCAGCTGGGGAGGGGTATCAGAGCCCATGAGATCTCCATCCCTGGGTGCATTCGGGTGTCATCTGGGCATGGTCCTTAAGCAGAGTGATGTGGCACTGAAAGTGCTCCTCACGGAGCAGCCAGTTGGAATGAAACCTCCAGAGGTCACCTCTGACCTCAATCTTTCTGTGATTTTATTACTGAGCATTTCCCTGTTGTCTCTGGTAACCAGAGCAGTTCCTGAGGAGAAGCAGTGGTGGAAGTTCCTGCCTGTCCTGAGATGCTCCTTTACCCCAGGTGCAGGAAGAGAGCTGAAATTGCTGCAGCCATCCCTCTCACTGCATGCAGCACACTCATCTCGTTAGGGTTCGTTAGTGCATTGGGTGCAGCTTTTCTGCCCTTGGAGGCAGCTGCACGTTTGCCAGAGGATGGCACAGGCACTGTGTACTGCTTTTCCCAAAACAGAGCAGAGCTGAATTTCAGGGGGTGCTTTTGAAGCTGTGTTTGCCTTTTGGTTCCCCCTTTGCATCACTGTGTATCAGGGTGTTGCATGGAGCACCTCGAGGTGTGACAGCATTTGTGGTGGCCTTCGAGAAGAGGCTTTAAGCATGTCTCATCTGGACCAGACCCCCTGAGCCCCACCTCCTCCACTCAGCTCTTTTTCTCTGAGCTATGCTCTTTCTTGGAGACTGCAGATGTCCCACGGATCTGTGCTGATGGGGAAGCAGCAAGTTCTGACAGGAGCTGACAGGCTCCAGAGAGGTTACCTATGCTTTCTTGTAGCACCATGAGAAACTGATCCCAAGAATGTGTAAATATGGGCCCTGAGGGGGTGGAACTGGGACAGCAAGGAGGGGAGGAAGCTGTGCTGTGTGCCATGGAGAAATGGGAGATCTGAGCTGATACAGAGGGCTGCAGACTGGTGAGTAATGAGGCTGTGTCTCAAAAGCTTTGACTTGGTCACAAAATGGATGGAGGGATTGTGGGTGGGAGGAGACAAAGCTTTGGCCTCAGTATCTATTCTCTCTCCTTACTCAGGTTTCGTAGTTTCTGGACAAAACCAGAGATCAGCAGTACTTTGCTGAAGCTGTTTTGCATTGCATCTTGCTTCAGGACTTGGGAAACTGAGGCAGATGGATGGAGGTGGTGCAGCAGCATGGGGACAGGTTGTGCTGACCCCTCCCTGGCCCCCTGCTCCCCCCACTGCATTGCACGTCCTGGGGGCTGCAGTGCTCCACAGCCAGCACGATGGTACTGGAGTGGCAAAGATGATAGATCAGAACAATGGCTTTTCTTGGTATCTTTTGAGAGGAGTCACTCAGCTGTCATTTGGCACAATGCTGTGCAGGAACATGCTGCAGCCACACTGGGCAGAGTGCTGCTGTTGTGTCTGCAGATCCCCTTGCCCTCTGGCTCTGCTCCTGGTGCTGGGCTGCAGCTGGGCAAGAGGTGCTTCACCCTCTGTGCTGCCCCTCCAAGCTGTTCAGGTGAGCTGTTCCTCCATGAAAGATTGAAAGAGTTGGACCTGGTAAAAGCCCATCTGAGTGCAAGCCTCTCTGCATCCATTTGTACCAGGCTGGCACGTGAGTGGTGGGAAGTTTTCTCACCTCCACTTTCCAGTCCTCTCCCACTCCTGGGGCTTCCCCTCTGCCCTGCAGCTGCTGATGCAGTGAGGCTGCTCTGGCAGCTGTGCCAGGGCTGAGCTATGCTGGGATGAGCACTCTCCATCCCTGGGTTTGCTGCAGGGTGAGGTGTGGGATGGCCCCTGCCCTGCTGGCAGTAGGGCTGTGCTGGCTGCAGGGTGGGCTCAGCTCTCCCCTTCCAGGAGGGCTGTAGGCTGATACCCACATCTGCAGTCGAAACTCAAGCAGAATAGATTCCAAGTAGTTCAGACTACTTCCAGTAGTTCAGACTGGTCCACAGCAAACAGATCAGGGCTGCTCAGTTTCCTGGTAGGGTGGCAGCCCCACACTGCTCCCTCCCTGCCTGCCCCTTCCCTGCAGTGTTCTCACCTGGCCGTGTGTCAGCACTGGGGTGGCACTGACTGCGTGGTGTGCGGAGCTGCTGGAAGCTCCCTTTGTGCTCAGTGGGACAAGAGGCGTCTGGGGGTGTGCTGTTTCCAAGGCACTCTGACGAGGCAGAGGACTCACCATTGTCAGCGTGTCAGGTCAGGTTTGTGCTGCATGCTCAGGCTGTGGTACGCGCCTCCCGTGATTGGCATGTGCAACTTGCAGACCCAGCACACCAAGGAGCAGCAGAGCTGCTTGCTTCCTGCGTCTGCCTGTGCCTCATAAAGCTTCTCTATGCAAATGTCAAAGCACAAAACCCCCTACTTCTCCATATTGCTGTGCTGAGGGTTACATATTGCTGAGCTGGTAGCACTTTTCCAGGAGAACAAGGCTGTGTTTGCTCCAACCCTGGGCTCGTTTTGCCTGGGAATGGCCTTTTTCCACTTTTCTTGCCAGAGATGCTGCCCTGCATGGTTTCTAATTATGAACGAGCAATGAAAACCTTAACTACTGTCTTCAGGCAGCAAAACCCAGGATCTGCTGACCCCTGGAGAGTCCTGCCATTGCTGGGAGCAGATTCATTAGCTCCAAATAGCAAAATCTCACGCCTGTGCCTCCAGCCCCTCCCCCTGTGGGTGCCGTCCATGCCAGCATCTGACCGAGGCCTCTCTTTCTCTCTTGCAGCTCCCTCAGCTGTGTCTATCATGCACCAGGTCAGCCGCACTGTGGACAGCATTACCCTCTCGTGGTCTCAGCCTGACCAGCCCAATGGAGTCATCCTGGATTATGAGCTGCAATACTACGAGAAGGTACTGCGGGACCTTGGCAGGGACGAGCTGCAGGGTTTGGGGAGTGGAGGGATGCAGAGGGCGGGCACTGGCTGCTGCATTTGGCTAACCAGTGCTGAGGAGGTTTCTTTTGCTGCAGTGGCTGTGTGGGTGGCACTGGCTGTCAGCATTTTGCAGCCCAGTGCTTGAAAGAGGATGGAAAACCTGCTGGTCTTACAGGAGGACTCCTTCTTACTTCTCCTCTCCAGCACTGGTGTCAGGTGGACCCATTGCAGGGAGAGCTGGGCCACCAGCATCCAGTTTCAGGGTCTGATTTTTCCACTTCCCTTTCATGGGGCATTAGCGGGGAACGCAGAGGGTAGGGATGTCACACAGCATGTTGTGCCAGGATGGACCGTGCTGGGTGAGTGTCCAATCTTTGAGATTTTTTCAGGGCATTTACACGAAAGGTGAGTTTGCACCTGTGTGCAGCAGCCTCAACCCCTTTCCCTGGGTGTTGTACCAGGGAGAAGCTGCTCCGGGCTCCCATGGAGGGAACATATTGCTCTGCTCAAGGGGAGGCTGATGTGCAAGGATCCCGCAGCTCTTCCTCTTTCATCCCTGAGGAACGTGCTCCTTCCACCTCCTCCTATGGGTCTGCTGAGGGACCTGAAGATGATGCTGATGTTGGTCCCAGGAGCTGCCAAGCTCTGCGTGGGTGGTGAACTCCATCCAATCTGCGCAGGGGAGGTGGGGAGTGAAGAGCAGAAGATTTCTCCTTCCAGGAATCTGCCCCCTTACATAAGAGCTTATAAACTATATGTTAAAAAAATGCAATCTAACTAATTAAAAAGCTTTATGATTAAATGGAACTGAAAATATTTTCCCAGCAGTTGCCAGAAGAAATGATTAATCCCCCCCACTGCCTGCCCATGACCTATTTTCTCATCACCAAGAGCCAGAGGGAGAACGGAGAGGCGGGGGGAGCTTCTTTGTAGACTGTTAAATAGGTCCTGACCTATATTGCATAAATCACAGCCTTTCATTTGACCCTTGGAGATGATCCCAGAATATGTGGCAAGATGGATGAGAAGGTAACGAGACAGATTTGGAAAGCAAGAGGGGTCCTTTCCCCAGGGACACTCAGAATGATCTCAGGGAGTTCATTCTCCCAATATTACTTTCTCTTAGTCTCATCCTCCTTCATTCTTCCCCCTCCCCTCAGTTTTCTGGGGGAGCTCTAAATGGAGGGAGTATTGACTAAAGGGGAGGCTGCTGTGCGTGGCCAGTCTTGGCAGCCAACCATGAGGTGTTCATCTCCTTTTCCCTTTTGTCAAAGATTCGGACACGGTCTGTCCCTGATCCCAATGGCAAGCAGCCCAAGCCACGCTTGGGCAGTGGTTTTCATGGCAGCTGGCTCTGGGGGAACACCAGCACAGGCAGGGAGGACAGCCCGAGCTGACCCAAGCTCTCTCTGTCCTGGTCATTGAACCTCCCCCTACATTTTTCCTAGTGCTTAGCTTCAAGAAGAAAAGTATGTCTTTGTCTCCCTGAAGATGTATGTCCTTCTCAGAAGGGGACTCCCCAGGCTCCTCCGTGAGCCTGTACTCTGAAGCAGGATATTTTACTGTGGATCACTTTGGGCTTCGCTGTGTCTCCTCCTCCTTTCCCGTCCTGGGGTGTGTGGGTGTTGAGGAGCTGGCTCCCTTACAGCCACAACCTCTCTTGTAACATCCAGATGGCTGCTGTCCATGTAGACAGACCCTCACTGGTTTTGTTTTTTGGTGAAGGCATAACCTGTCGTGGACCTCCTGATCTCTCAGATGTGGGCACTGCCAGCATCTCCATCATGTCTTCCATCCTGTCCTTCTGGCACCCTGACTTCTGTTTTTTCTGGCACTGCCACTCCAGGTCCCTCTGCATTTTCAGCAGTCCATGACTCTGTATCCTCTGCTTGGCAGAGCTGAATCCCATCTTGGACTGACCATTGCAGTGCTGACTTTTACAGCTGAAAGCTTTGACTGAATCCCTGGAAAGAATCCCTAAGTGAACAGCTTTGGGTCTGCTGGGATCTCCTGTTTCTCATCAGTACTTTAATTTGGATAAGGGTGTGTGACACATCCCAGGTGACTTCTCCCAGTCTGTACAGAGGTGACTTTTCTCTACAGTGTTTCGTTGCAAATTGTTCCCCGTGCTCCTGAAGGATCAGAAATGTCTCTGTAGTTGTTTCTAGTGGATTTTTTTTCCCAGTGGAAAATTATATTTTATTAGCATGGAAGCAGTTCAAATGGGAGAATCTTGGATAAAAAGTGTTTTGGGTGTTCATTTGCAATTAATTCTCTTCTGTATAAAGACATAAATTAAAAGATTGGAATAAGTGTTTTGGTGTTAAAAGAGCTGTTCACATTACCTGAAACAAAGGTATATTTTTTTTCCATTTCACATGTTATTAATAACATTGCTATTGTTAGATGCCATTAATGTCTGTACAGAGAAAACATTATGATTTTCTTCCATATGTATTTGAGCATATCAGTGCTGTCTGTTACTCACATACAGGATGATGTCTCTGTTCTCTTTGGTCCACTCCTTAATGGATTTTTTTACCTCCTAGAGGCACCAGGCAATGTTTGCCTGCAAAGATCAGAGTAGATTTTGAACAAAGTTGCCAAATTCGTCCTGGGGTGTAGGACCTGGAGACCATTCTGCAGTGTCAAGCACAGCAAAGAACAATTATAATAAGCTCTCCTTGTGATGTGAAATGGTTTGCAGTGAGTTACCCACTTTGTAATTGTTTGAAAATATTCAGCTGGCCCTTTGTACCTAATGTGATCACCAATGCAAATGTTTTAGGAGGCACAGGAGCCCTGCAATGTATCAAACCAATGCTGAATGGTCATAAGATGGCTGCAGGAGACTGAAGGTGGGGGAGAGGGAACCTGTGGCAGCTGATGTCTGATGTACATGGAGGTGGGAGCAGAGCTGGATGTAGCCTTTGTGCTACCCAGAGGTTTGTGGCATGAACACAACATCCCCAGGACGGGGTGTCACCAGGCTCACACCAAGGACAGCTGGTACATTGCTGCTGGGCAGCTAGAGCCTGCTGTGTGCCAGCAGAACTGACACCTGGTCCTCGAGCACCCTCATGGTCTCCAGCGTGCAGTGTCCGACAGCAGGCTCACCGAGCTGGGGATGTGCTTCCTGATGTTTGCCATGTGTCCCCACGCTGGAGCGAGACCTGTGGTGGCCCTTTGCCCCGTGCTGGTCTCTCTGCTTCTTTATGGAGAGGTCAGCATTGCAATTGCAATGTTTTAACTCAGCCCTCCACGGAGGTTTGTGTGATCGAGGGGATCTCCCTGCTGAATGTGTCCATACACGAGCCAGGCTGCAGTGAGCCCCAGCCCTGTGCTGAAGCCAAGGAGATGCTCGTGGCCGTGGGGATCAGGGCCCTGTGATCAGATACCTGGCTGAGGTTAGAAACACTTGAGGTGCTTCCAGACCCTGCTGCTAAGTGGTGTTACCCAGAAGAGTCTGGGAGCTGTGGGCCCCAAGAATCCATCCCCAGAGCGGCCAGAAAGACCCTTGTACCACGTCCAAGCATCCCTCCTAAAGCCCTCGATCCCATGGAGGCTGAAGTTCAGATCTGTGCTATAATTTGGCATCCAGCCTTGGGCTGGCGTTGTACGTGTGGCTCTGTTTGCTTCAGGAACCACAGCAGATTGCTGCTGTGCAGATGCACAGAGGAACTGTCTGCCAAATTAAGTTGGTTGACATTTTTCTTTGCTTTCTTTTTTGGCTGATAAAACATGACTTTTTAGAAACCACTTCTGCAGATCCTTCAGGCGTTTCACAGGCTGCGTGTTTCAAGAAACTCTTTGTTGATTAGACTTTGGTTTCAGAACAGATTTGGCTCAGATGGAGAGGAACCAGATGAGGATTCCAAGTCTAATAGGAAGTTAGAAGTATGTTATTTTGAACTGGAATTTCCAAACTCAAACCCCGATCATCAGGAAAAGCCCTGCAAAAGCGAGATGGGAGAAACAGCAAAGGAATGCAGACTTTAAACCAGCTGGGATGCCCTGGACGTGCTGGAGAAACTCAGAAGGGTGAAAGGAGAGCACTGTTTGAAGGGAGGAAGTAACGTGCTGAAGGGATGATGTCTGAGCAATATGCCAATGGGGAAGACAAGGTTTCTAAGGTTTCTAGGTCTGGTAAGGGATTTGCCAACCTGTTCTCAAGCCTTTAGCAGTTAGGTTTGAGGGAAAGTGCTAGAGAGGTGTGAGGAGAGTGATTGTGATGGTTCCACTTGATTATGATGGAGTCACCTGGTTCCATTGGTTTGTGGAGACAAAGAAATGCTCTTTCCTTGCACGAGGGGATTAAAGGAGAGCACAGGCATGAACAAACCTTCCTGAGACATCAATTTCCTGGCCTATAAACCACCTTGTAAGCATAGTGTGGCATTCAATTTGAAATCCTCCAGGATGAGGGCTGTGGGAATGAGGTTCTCTCAAACAATTGGACAAATGGTTTTAAAACAGCTGTGGTGTTAATGCCATCCAGGGGACGGGGGAGGTTTCGTCCAAGCCCTTGGGCAATAGAAATGTAAACACTTCCTGACCTACTTCTCTCCTTGCCTCCCTGGGAAAGATCCAAGGGAGTGCTGAGGCCTTTTCAGAAAACAAGGCAGTCAGTTTTCTGTGAGCTCATCTTTTCTTCATCTTCTTTGTCTGTGTATCTGTACTTGAGCTTTCCATAGTCATTAGTCTAAGTCCTAACCGTCCCAGTACCACCGGTGCCAGGCCCAGACGGACAAACCTGTTGTTGTAGTTCTGTAAGAGAAAACTCTGACCACTGTTAATAGTGGAGTCTCCCAGACAGGTGCAGTGCTGCTGTGCTGCAGAATTATGTTCCAAACCTCTGAGTTTGACTGCACGCTGTCAGAACACATCCCTGCCTGACCACCCTCTTACCGGCTGAAGGCCACAGTGAGGTCTCCCAGAGCCTTCTCCTCTCCAGGCTGAACACCCCCAGCTCTCAGCTGTCCCCATACAGAGGTGCTGCACCCTCTGGGCATCCCCGTGCCCCCCTCTGGCCCCGCTCCCACAGCCCCACATCCTGCTGGTGCTGGGGGCCCCAGGCCTGGACGCAGTGCTGCAGGTGGGGCCTCACGAGGGCACAGCAGGGGGGGACAGTGCCCTCCCTGCCTGCTGCCCCCCTCTGTTGGTGCAGCCCAGGACACCGTTGGCCTTCTGGGCTGCAGCACACACTGCTGCTCACGTGCAGCTTTTCCCCACCAGGACCCCCAGGTCCTTCTCAGCGAGGCTGCTCTCAAGGAGTTCTCCTCCCATCTGTACCCAGAGCTGGGATTGCTCCAACTTCATGTGACCAACTTCATGTGGTTGTTTCCTTGCTGGGTCTTGACCACTTCCCACGCCCTCTCCTTCTTCCAACCCCAGAGCCTCACTTCTGCAGTGTGGCAGCACTTTGGGGGCAACGGGGAGACTCTTCCTTCTGCTCTGAGCAGAGATGAGGGTCTGGCCTCTCTTGCTTTTTGTTATTGCGGTCCATCACCTCAGGGCTGGAGGCTCACCTAGCTTCCCCTCACAGGGACTTAAGACGGGGCTGTTCTGCAGCCTCTCAGTGCACAACACCGTGCATCAATCTCTCACTTTGATTCCCAGATACTGGTGATTTCCTTGTCAACCTGGCCACTTGCTCAAAAAACTAACTGACCTGGGTCCACTTACACCCCCAACACCCAACTCTGCTTTCAGGCCCTGGAGGGACCTCCAGATCGTGGAGCTCCCAGCAGCCAAAGGTCTGAGTTTGGGCCTGGCCTGGCTGTTGCAGTGGGTGCTCACCAGGTTTGTTTCAGCAGAGGGCTGCTTCTCATTGCTCCCAGAAGGCCTTCGGCCTTCTCTGTACATCCTGGCTGCTGTGCCAGCCCCTGTTTGCCTGTTCTGGTCACTGTGCTCTTAATACAGGAAGAAATAAACTCCATGAGCTTTGCCTTTTGACTGCTTTTCAGCTGAGAGGCAAATAGTCTGCGCAAACCCAGGTCATGAGGGTAATCCATCTTGCAAATGCCAGTGCACATGCAGTTCTGCTCCAGCATGAGCCACCGGGCTCTCCCAGGAATGCGAAGGGACACCGTGTTCTGCTTTGTGCAGCTCTAGAGGGAATGGCTGTTCTTTGTGGTCCTCTAATGCTGCTTATACCCAGCGTCTGGGTGTGCAGAAGATTCTCTGACCTGACTTTTGAGTGAAGGCACCAGATCTGTCCTCGGAAGTGGAGGAACATGAACGCAAAGTCACCAGGTGGGCAGCAGTGTGCAGAGTGGGAAAGAATCATAGAATCATTGAGATTGGGAAAGACCTCTTTCCGAAAGATCATCAGCCCAACCATCCACCAATATTGCCCACTACACCATGTCCCTCAGTGCCACATCTCCACAGTTCTTGCACGCCTCCAGGGACTCCACCACCTCCCAGGGCAGCTGTGCCAGTGCCTGACCACTCTTTTGGAGAAGAAGTTTTTCCTAAGGAAAGAAGATCAGCTGCCCCTAAAGGCAAGATTAATCATTCCTTGGTGGCTGAGACAACCTCTGAGTCAGCGTGTTCCAGCAGCTGAGGGGGCCAGGATGAGCTGAGCAGGCATTGACTTCTGCTTCATAGAATGGCTGAGGTTGGAAGAGACCTTAGAGATCATCCAGTTCCGTCCTTGCCTGTGGGCAGCCAAAGCAGTACAAGAGAGCAGCAGAGCGCACAGCTTGCACCACTGTGTGAGGAAACCTCAGTTCATCCCAGGAAGAGAGCTTCTGCCTGACTGCTTCTTTAGTACCTTCTGTCCTGCAGGAGTCCAGAAGAAGCTGGTAAGGAGCGTTGGATGCTTTTCTCACTGTCCTCAGAGTCTTTCTCTGATATAGCTTGTGGTAGCAGGAAACAAGAAGAAATCCTTCCCTGTCACTCCACTGGAGTTTCACAGCTGAGAGAAAAGCCCTTAAAGCACACGTCCCACTGGATGGGGTTGTGCAGACTGTGACTATGTGACTCCTTCCTGCCCGTCCTTGCCTCCCCTCCCATGAGAGATATCTCAGTGGGTGAGCCTGTGCCTGGTGGGATTTTCAGCCTTGCTGAGCCCCTGCAGTGACTTGAAGCTCTCAGTGACTCACCTGTGAACTTGCCAGCTCAGATTTGTAGCTGTCAGCTGCTGATCTGTTCCAACCAGTGATCCCAACACAGCCCAACCTGCCAGATTGGAGTGTTACCAGAACAGATAAGCACCTTCCACACAGCATCAGAAATGTGATTTAGAAACCAGTGTCTGTGTGTCTTTTCATTGGAGATCACATTCATGGCTCCTTCCAGGAGTGTTGTTCTGTGTGCACGTTGCTGCTTTGCAGTGGCTTTCAGGACTTCCAGCTGGCCATGTTTCCCCAGTCATAAGAGACACCACATTCAGCACCTCCTTTCATCTCTTTTGATCCATTTCCCCATGTCCTAGGGAGACAGGGATTGTGGTTAGCATGATTCAGTCCTGGCCCATTCACTTCTGCTTCTGGCTGCACAGCGGTGCAGACACAGGGATGGACCCAGGAGCTACACAAGTGCCATCTGTGCTGTTATGATACAATTGCTCGAGTCCTCAGCTGGAAAATTGGGTGAATGACTGCACAAAAGGGGCAGGACAGAAATTTGGAAGTAGTCTCGTTGTTGCTTTTAAGTTCAGTGCCTCAGGTTTGAAAACTTAACCATAGTTGCTGGTGAAGCAGGCCCTGGGCGCGGGGGGGTAGCAGTACTTTCTCAAGATCCAAAACCCTTTGTTCAGGTAGTTTGTATCTCCAGCACAGACCAAAGGAAGTGGGGAAGAGCAAATGGACAGGGTGCTGGGGCTGCGTCAGACGCAAGAGGACAGAGTGAGGAAGGAGGATGGTGCTAAGAGAATGCGGTTGCAGAAAGGGGAGCAATCCTCCTTCCCATCAAGCTCAAGACTTGCAGAAGCTACAAGAGGTTTCAGGCCAACACCTTCATCAGAGCACTTCCTGAGAAGTGGCAGCTGGCCAAGGGATGTTACTCACATTTCTTCTTCTGTGGTTCCTGGCTGAAAGACAGACACGCAGAAATTACTTCATTCTTTGTTCTGTCCCATGATCTCCCCGTTCACCACCCATGCTATCCTGTTCTTCTGTGCTTCTTCCCAGCAATGCAGTGCCTGATTCTGGGGTGGTGTCCAGTGCCTAGGTTCTCTTTTCTGATGACAGATGTATATTTTCTTGGCAGAATCTGAGTGAGTTAAATTCAACAACAGTGAAGAGCCCCACCAACACTGTGACAGTCCAAAACCTCAAAGCTGGCACCATCTACGTCTTCCAAGTGCGAGCACGGACCGTGGCTGGGTATGGCCGGTACAGCGGCAAGATGTATTTCCAGACCATGACTGAAGGTGAGTCTTCAGCTGCTCCTGTATAAATGTGAAACATTTATGGTCTAGAAAGCCGTGAACAAGATGGAGATGCGCTGGTAGCAGTGCTAGTCCCCTTCCTGATGGTCCCATCGAGGGTGCGTTGGCTGCTCACATGCATTTATTAAACCTGACAAGAACTGGAGAGAAAGATGGGTATGTGATGGTCCATGCAGGGAATCATACAGTCTAGGCCAAGTTCTGCCAAGCTTTTCTGGCATGGGGACCTGACTATTCAGTTGGATTTAGAGGAAATGGAATGTATGATGTTCATCTGCAGAGCTGTCGATGACAAGTACAGCTCTGGGTCTGTACTTTCTGTATCTGTGCAGCTAAATGGAACAGGCCAAGCCAGTTTTCTGGCCCCGAGGCCAAGCAGCAAAGCACAGCATGCAGCCACAAGACTAAACTTTCCCACCCAGAAAAGACAGCTCCATCCAATCTTCCTGCTTGGGAACATCCCCTGTCCCAGCCAACATGAGACATGCCCTGGACAGTGCTATGTCGCCCAGATAAAACCATGCCAAGAAGCATGTTAGCAATAGCCATGCAAATAAAGGGCAATGTTCAGCTCTAGGCTCTGGCCTTAGTGAATGTGTCAGCCCATACTGTAAGCAGTGCAGTAACAGATCCTTCCTTCCTTCCTTCCTTCCATGCCAGCCGAGTACCAGACCAGTGTCCAGGAGAAGCTGCCACTCATCATTGGCTCCTCTGCGGCAGGCCTGGTGTTTCTCATTGCTGTCGTTGTCATCATCATTGTGTGCAGCAGGTAGGTCAGTCTGCCAGCACAGCATGAGCCTCAGGACCAGGCACCGAGAGGTGCTCTGTGCTGGGGCTGTGCAAGGGGATGGTGGCTGAAGATGGAGGGTGAAGGGGCTGGGGTGGAAGGTGGAGACAGGAACGTTCAGTGGGGAAAGAGATGTCCCCTTGGTGTATTTCTCAGCCTCATGCACAGTGCTCAGGACTCCCTTTCTTTCCAGAAGACGGGGCTTTGAACGCGCCGACTCTGAGTACACTGACAAGCTGCAGCACTATACCAGTGGCCACAGTACGTACCGTGGTCCCCCACCAGGCCTGGGGGTCCGCTCGCTCTTCGGTTTGTGTTCCTGTTCACTCATTCCTTGCGTTGTGCGGGGAGGGCTCAGGGTCCCTAGGCAGGCAGATGTGCATGGGGACACTAGCCCTGTGCTAGCCAGGGCTCTCTGAAACATGGCCACATCCTCCCAATCCTTGCTTTTAGAAAGCTTCTGCCCTTGGAGCTAACAAGGCAGAGCTTTTCCAGGACGCCACCAGGAAGATCTGGTCTGCATGATGTGCATTTATGTCCACTTGTCCCCCATCTTCTTCCCCTCATCTCAGCGTGCCTCTGCTGAATCCTTCCTCTGTTTCCCCACACCCTTCCTAGATACTGTGGAAGCGTTCTGAACCCGTTATTGCATCGCTCAGAACCAAAGCTCAGCCTGGCATTTGTAGCCTGCATCAGCCACCTGTATCACTGAGATCCGCCCCCATCCACTGTCGTCTGGATCTCTGCCCTGCTTGGTGGAGCTCATGCTCTCCAAACCTGCATGGTTTTGGGTGCTGACAATGAAGTGGGTGTCCATGCATGCACCACAAACCCTGCAACATCAAACAGAAACCCCTCCATGTGCCTCCAAACCTCACTCTCTTCTGCTGTGCAGCCCCCCCCACCACACCTTGTCTGCTGCTCAGGTTCCTGAACGTTCCCAGCTTGTGGGCAGCAGAGTCCCCTTCCTCATCCTATAAAGCACTGTTCTGCAGGAGCCAGCGTAGCTCATGGTGCCTTTGCCATAGCCCATCTCAACATTCTAGTAGATAGAATCTATCTGTATTTCTACAAATATATATATATATGGTGTGCTGTGCATTGTATCTATGCATACAATAGATGTTTTATATCTGTAATGTTTTATATCTATATATGTAGGAGATGCAATATGTAACGTGCCCCCTCTTGCAGCCTGCTTCACCTGACATCCCCATTCACTGCAGGGCTCTCCCTCACACCCAGCACTCCTGCTTTCAGCCTCACTACACGCCCTGCCTCACCCTTATTCTCCTCACCTGGCTGCATGCCCTCTAAAATGCCTTTTCCTTCCTAGCTAGAGAGGTGTCGCTAGAATTCTGCTTTGTTCAAATCTCAGTTGTTATTTACATGGTGTTACATTTGCAGGATTTCTGTCCTTTTTGTACCTTGTTCCTTCACAGACCTGGGCTTTATTCAGAAAGTGGTTGGGCCTGGAGAACATCAGTAATGTTTGGGCACAGGGCTCAGTGGTGTTTCTGCATTTACCTTGGAAACGTTTCCCCAAAGGTTCTGAGCTGTGACTGCATGCCAGAGCAGCACTGTGCTGGCTGCGTTGCTGTAACTTGCCAGCAGAAATGACACTCCTCAAGAAAGATTATGTAAATGCAGCTCTCAGTTGTTTGTCAGTCCTTGCTGCATGTGTAAACATACATTCACACTTTCTGCCGGGGTCTGGTGTGTAACATGACATATACAGGCTGGGACAGCATTAATAGCTGTGCCTTCACAACTGTTGGAATAGGCAGGGTGCCACCAGATACAGATGGGCTGATAACAGGCCTGGGGTGCCTTTTAGCCACATCTTCACTCAAGACACCAATCCGAGGCACAGTCCCTGCTCTGTTTCCCAGCAGTGATTGCTGTAGAGGGGCTACATCTTATGCCCAGCAGATTGCCAAGGCAGGGGGAGCCTGGGAGCACTGCAGCTGCTCTCCTGAAAGTGTCTCACCAGCATCCTGCATGTGGACCTGGGAGCTGTACCTCAGCTTCCCTGTCTTGTGAGTTGGGGTCTCTGCTCTGCAAATATCCCAATCTGGGGACTGGCCAGAGCCCAGCAAAATGTGTGTAGAACCTGGAGAACTGCAGGATTGCAGTCTAGAGCTGTCCTAGAGTGCAGGGAGCAGTCAGGAGAACGGAGGACAGCCTGGATTGTCTGTCCTGATAGCATTGCCCCTGGAAAGCTCACAGCAGCCCTCCTGGAGCAGTCGTTCTGGATTGGTGGCTGTGCAGTAGTACACCTTGGAGCCACCTCCTCTGTCAGCATGGTGTGGTGCTGTGACTAAGGAGGAAGCAGGATGCAGAGCGCAGCTCCCTGGTGTGTGCTCACCCTCTGCAATACCAGCTCAAGGCAGGCACCATGAAGATAGCCCAGGCACACCAGGCTGAGCCTCAATCTGCAGGAATCACTGTATCCGGGTGCTCCCAATGCATCTCAGACCACTTCATGGAAGGGGAGCTTGCTGCTAACATGTTGGATCCCAGTTTAAGAGCAGCAAGGTATGCCTGCACACCATCTTGCAAACAGCACATGCAGCACATTCTTCTGCAGCAAAGCAGAAGAAGCTTTTCCTCTGGATCTGCTAACAACAAATCCTGCTTCAGAGCGTTTGTGGTTCTCTGTGCCTGCAGTCCTAGCTCCTGGCCTAGCCCCAGCACTGAGTGATGGGCCCAGCGTTTGTTAGAGGCCAGGCCTGTGCAAACCTGGCTCTGCATGTTCTTTTCAAACTGCTTTGCTATGTCTGCTTCACGCCCTTGATTATGCGACTTCCTGAGGTTTAAAATAAACCATCATCGACAGCATTTTGGTCCTCCTCATACACATGCATCAGTGTGCTCAGAAATGTACACACACGTGTGCACACCACCCCATGTGCACACACAAATAGGTTTCGCTTTTCCTCAATGCCAACTTTTGTGCCTGTGTCTGACTCTCTCCTCACCTTTGTGCAGTGACTCCAGGGATGAAGATTTATATCGATCCGTTCACCTATGAAGATCCCAATGAGGCTGTCAGGGAATTTGCAAAAGAAATTGATATCTCTTGTGTGAAAATCGAGCAGGTGATTGGGGCAGGTAGGTGAGCTGCAAGTCCTTTGTGGTCTCAGGCTTCCTGACCAATGTCAGGAAGGGTTTTTGCTTACCCTCAGCCTTCCTGGACTCGCAGGAACACAGTGGTCTCTGGAGTCCGGTGCTCCTCTCCACAGGATGAGTTTACCTGGAGGAAGCCCCTCAGTGTGCAGAATTGGCACAGCTGGAGCCCCCTCTCCAGGGTCTCTCTGGGGGTTGCCAGAGGTCTGGAAGGCCAACAAGCCCTTCTCTCTGTTCACAGGGGAGTTTGGTGAGGTATGCAGCGGGCATCTCAAGCTTCCTGGCAAAAGAGAGATCTTCGTGGCCATCAAGACCCTCAAGTCTGGTTACACGGAGAAGCAGAGACGAGACTTCCTGAGCGAGGCCAGCATCATGGGGCAGTTCGACCACCCCAATGTCATCCACCTGGAGGGGGTGGTGACCAAGAGCTCCCCGGTCATGATCATCACAGAGTTCATGGAGAACGGCTCCCTGGACTCCTTCTTGAGGGTATGGAATCTCGGGAGCACCCAGCTCCAGAGGACTGGAGGGGAAGTCCCTTCCCTTGTCTCTCACTGCCCACATCCCCTGCCCCCCTGGGACAACTGCTGTGTGCTCTGTGGTCTCAGGAGAAGGGTGGCACAAGGGCCATCATGCTATGTGTGTTTGCACCCCTGTACTAGAGGAGCATTGCTCATTTCAGAGGGCTGTGCACAAATGCACATACAGAGGGCACATGGAGCATGCTGCAGCCCCGGGGACCTCCCCAGGCATTCCAGCCTTCCAGACCCTTCTGGAAGGGCACGCAAGGAAATGTCTGAGCACCTTGATTTTGGGTTTGTGGGTGGCAAGGTGTATCCAACCACAACTGCCTGTCCAAAGGCCCAGGTGCTGATAAGCAGGCCACAAAACAATTATCCCATGATTAATAGGAATGCATGTGTGTGAATATGGGGGGGTCAGGTGATGGGTTGCAGTATGACAAAGCGCAGCACGTTGGCAGGTGCATGGCTGGGGACACCACGCATGCAGCTGTGTCCCCAGGCTGTGCCCACAGGTACAAACTCTTCCTCTGTAGACACGGAGGTGAGTTCTGCCAAATCTTTTACACAGCAGGGCTTCAACTCCAGCTGCTTTGTCTGAATATTTACAGGTCTGAGTGTGAAATGAATAATTCACTGTGTTGAATGGATGTTGAATTCACTGCTAAAGAGGAACAGATTACCCCTTCTGAACCCTTCTGTGCAAGGTGTGGTAGATCTGTCACCTTTGGATGACAGCAGTGATGCCTGTAGGGCACGTGAGGGTGACTTCCAGCCCCTGTGAGCTCTCAACTCCCCACTTCTTTTCTTTGAGAGGGAACCTGCAGTCCCTGTGGCATGGCTGTGTCTTGACGTGTGGTGTCAACAATGGCTCCTGGCTGTTTGCCTGGTCATGGCAGGCTGTGAATTTGCTCCTCTCATGTGGATTCTCTTCTATTCCCCGAAGCAAAACGATGGGCAGTTCACAGTGATCCAGCTGGTGGGCATGCTGCGAGGCATTGCCGCAGGCATGAAGTACCTGGCCGACATGAACTACGTGCACCGGGACCTGGCTGCCCGCAACATCCTGGTGAACAGCAACCTGGTCTGCAAAGTGTCTGACTTCGGCCTCTCCCGTTTCCTGGAGGATGACACCTCTGATCCCACTTACACCAGTGCACTGGTAAAGCTGCTTTTCCAGAGCAGGTGGGGTGGGTGGGGAAGGAAAGAGGGGACAGGGAGAAATCTCCTGGTGATGTTGAGAACACTTTTCTCAGGGTACCAACAGTGAAAAGAATGTGCCTGGTGAGAAATATCAAATGAATGAAGGAAGACCTTCTTCTGCAAGTTTCTGCCCATTGTTTTGTCATGTCATGTCATAGGTTCAGCCCCAGAAATGACAGAGTGAAGGATGGATGCTTGCTGGGCAAAGCTCTGCAGCACTACATATTGATCTTGCAGAAGATCTTTCTGAATTAGAGAGAAATAATTTAAGAATTGGCTTCATGGGCATGTAATAGCTTCCCAGGAACACCGTGATAGCAGCAACAAAAACACCACTGAGGACTCATGGACTTTCTCAGACTACAGAGCACACACCAGGGTCACAGACTTATTTGAAGACTTTGTTGTTCAGTAAGACTGCAGCCAGTAGTTTTCCTTGGTATCATTTTTTGCAGACGGCATCACTCCATGGCAATGCCTATATTAGGTGTTTTGGAAATAATTGTTGATAGAGCTGGAGCATGAGGTGTAGGAAATGATCTCCTGCAGATCTTTTGAAGCTCCCAGGGATAAGATGTCTGCCATAGCTCTTCATGAGTTGTAACAGTGGTTGAATACCTAAACCCTAAAGTTTTGATTCCTTTTATTCTGCTCCTGAGATAGCCAGGTGACAAAAGGATGGGAGGGAGATTCAAAGGGTATCAGTTTGAAGTTTTCTCATTTCATAGTT
The DNA here is from genome assembly GCA_013396635.1 of Penelope pileata. Lineage (NCBI taxonomy): Eukaryota > Metazoa > Chordata > Aves > Galliformes > Cracidae > Penelope > Penelope pileata. Next base: position 61,507 of record WBMW01002412.1, on the reverse strand, counting down.
GTTCATTTTTCTACAAAAGACTGACAGCACAATGGGCATCTTGACATACCAAAGGCTACTATAGCAGTAGGCAGGTGGAAGGAGCTGGGCTTGTTTAATATGATGAAAAGGAGGCTGAGTGGTGTCTCAAAAGTGACCTTCAGTTCTTGAAAAGCAGTTAGGAAGAAATCAGAGCCAAACTGTTTTCAGTGGTACCAGGTGATGTAACAAGGGGCAATGCACAAAGTCGTAGCTTATTCAAGTTGAATAATAGGAAAAGCTTCTTCCCTAGGAGGTGGTGCAACCCTGGGACAGGTCACCAGACAAATGAAGGGGATCATCATCCCTGGAGGCTGCCAGGACTCAGCTGAGAGACAAAGCCATGGCCATCCCTGTTTGGTGATAGGGGTAGTCCTGAGGTCCCTTCCTTCTAGGATTTTGCCAGTATATTGAATGAAAGTATTTTGGACATATCTTTCTCAGTTACTTTTTCTGCTACCATCCTCTCTTTATTTTTATTTTGTTTTTCTTCCTGCAGGGTGGGAAGATCCCAATACGATGGACAGCACCTGAGGCAATTCAATACCGAAAATTCACATCAGCCAGCGATGTGTGGAGCTATGGCATAGTCATGTGGGAGGTGATGTCATACGGCGAGCGGCCTTACTGGGATATGACCAATCAAGATGTGAGTTGTTAAGAAAGCAGGAGCAGGAACATTGAAATTGAGAGCAGATTGCAAAGCCATAGCTAGTCACAGCCTGTGGCATGTCCCAAAGCATCGCTGTTGTGGGAGAGGTGTCCGTAGTCAACATGGTTAGAAGAAATAATGGGATTTACTTTGGCCTTGGTTCTGGTGTCACTGTGCTGCTGTGGCAGAGGTTAGAAACTGTACAACGCCCATTGCAGTAGGGTCAGGTTAATGTGAGCAACCTGTTGTTGTAAACATACCTGGGAGGAGAGGGAGCAGGCAGGTAGAAAAAGAGAAGTTGCCATTGAGCTCCTGGAGCAGTGGGCAGATCTTCATCCACAGGAGACCACAGACGTGGTGGAAATCTGAGTGCACTGCTTGCTCCTTGGGACCTCAATCTTCCAGGATTCTTGCGACGTTGTCCCTCCAGTGAGCTGTCCTTCATGCTGTCTATGCCTCAGATACCCTCAAGATATACCACCAAGGTCCTGGGTAGACCCTCTGGTGTGCAGAAGGCTTGCCCTGCCCCTCTGCTGCCAGCCTGGGTTGCAAAAACCTGCATATCACAGCATCTGCCTGGTGTCCAGTTTGTTTCAGAGCTGCCTCTGGCCTGTGCATTAGAAGCCTCTCTATTGCCACCTCCATCCATCTGTGGGCCCCTCAATCTGTGGGCTTTGCTGCCTTAGAGGGAAAAGAGAAAAAGACTTAAGCTCCCACCTGGCCCTCACAACTCCTCGCACCCCAATGGCGAGACATTTTTTGGATCAGTACCCCTCCACCCACAGCATGTCAGGCTTCTTCAGAGAAGGGCAAATTCCTCCTCAGTGCCTAAAGGGAAATTTGTTGAAATGAGTCCCTGTTGCCTGAAGCAGATGATGTTTTAGCACCTTTGGCTGTTCATGGCCTTGTCCCAGCCCCTGGCATACCAGAAAAGTCTTTACATCAATTCTTTGTGCCAAAGAGAGGGATGTTGGGTGTTAGGCCCTTCCTGTTCACATTAGGGTCTCATTGTCACTTCCAGTTTCAGGCATTAATTGCAGAAGTGTCACTGCCCTTCTTCCTGCCTCCGTATCCCTCTGTGCACTCTGCTATCCCCCCCCTTGTCACTGTGCTCTCCCTTCTGCTCTGCACCTCTCTCCTTGCAGGTTTCTCCCTCCAGGGCTCAGCTGGTGGGGATGTCAGAGCCCATGCCCACAGCACAGCTCGCTGCATGCTACCCACTCCCCCCCTCCCCAGCCCCTCTCCCCTTCCCGTGATGTGGGACATCGTGCCCCAGAAGCTGTCACCACTTAAGTGCTGCCGACGCTCCCTGCGAGTCAGCACATGGCAGACGCTCACTGCAGTTTAGCCTCCTGACTCTAGGGTGTGAGAGCCTGGGGAGGCAGAGGCAGGGAGAAAAGGGATAGAGAGTGCAGCCTGTGCCCCCTCAGGGCGTGCCTGCTGGCAGCTGCCTGGGAAATCAGCACCAGAGCCAAGTGCCTGGTGCCCCCAGGCCTGCTCCCTCTGTGTCCCTTCCCCTCTGTCTCAGACAGATCCAGTGCCCAGAGAGAGAGCAGGGACAGGGGACTGCTTGCACCTGAGCAGGAGCTGAGAGCGTCACAAACCATGCTGGAGGTTCCTCACTGGAGGCAGCTTCTCATCCAGCCCGGGCTGCCTCGTGAAGGAGGGAGGGGCAGAGGCATCCATCTGGCGCGTTTTGGCAGCAGCGCTGCCAGCCCCTGTCTGCTGGGTCAGCCTGCCCTGCAACAGGACAAGCAATTCTGTTCTCTGTCTGAAGTCACAATCCGTCTTAAACCGAATGAGATGCCCCACTTCTCACCCAGGACTGCTTGTCGTGGTTCTCCCACCTTACCCTCCCCTGGAGTGGCAGCTTTCTACCACCACAGCACCTCCCATGTCCCTCCTCTGCCAGCCTTTCCCTGCTGCTCTCCCAGTCCCAAATGCAGCATCCCGTTTTCTCTATGCAGCCTTCCTGCTCAAGAGCATCGTGCCACTGAATGGCTGTGGATGTGGATGTGGATATGGCTACGCCTTCCCGTGGAGCGTGCTACAGCATGGGGTAGAAATCAGGAGATTTCTGTCCTTAGAAGTGTGCAAGACCTGGCTGGACAAAGCTGTGACAGCCACAATCAAGTAGTAAGAATAGGCAGAGACATTGAGGTCCTTCTGCCAGACCTGCTGGGCTTCCTTCCTCCTCCTTCCTCTTTTTTATCATCTCCATGGGGAGTTTGTCATTTCAAAGTGCTGTCCCAAAGTACAGTGGCAGCAACATCCGTGGTTCTGGTTTTTATCCTCACTTTTTTTTTTTTTTTTTTTTCCATTATAAACNCCCTTTTTTTTTTTTTTTTTTTGCCATGAAAAAGCCTGTACAAAGCTTCCTCTGTTCTTCTTGCAGTGCCTGTGCTGTGTGTGTGACCACGTGATGCATAAGGCCACGAGGGAAGGGAGACGCAGGCCTGGCACATGCCTCTGTCAGGAGCACATAGTGCCTCTGGAAGAAACTATGAAGCTCTGTCCTTGATCACCCAGGGGAGGCTTTGGGCTGTGGGTGCAGAGTAACAGGGAGCTGAGGTTTTTGAAGAAGATCCCCTGTGCATGTGCTGGTTCCGCTGAACATGGCAAGACCACGTACGTCCCCAGGTCCTGTGGTGCGGCAGGGAGAGACCAAAGAGGCGTCAGGCAAAGCCTTCTCATGTTGACCCACAGAGCTGAAACCTGGCTTGATATTCTCCAGCCCTTCTTTGCATGCTGTAGCAAAGTTCTCCTGCCTGTGGCTCTGCTGACCAAATGCTCTGCTCTGTCCTGCTCTCTGTGTGGGTGAGGCTGTTCTCCAATCTCCTTCTACACAGGGATGTGGAGAGATCCAGCTCTCATTGCTGGTTCAGCACACTTAGCCCACTCATGACATAACAGTTCTGCCTGGAATGGCTGGAATTTTGGCAAGAGTAGAAAGCAGCACTGGAGGAAGGGACAGCTTCACTTCAGGTCCATAACTCACTTAAGAGCAGACCCTTCCCTGGATGGGGTTGTTCTCCCAGTGAGTTTCTGGTGTGCTGTGTACCCAGCCAAGAACATGAACTCTTCTCCGTGACTAATCCTTCTCATGCTTGGAGCTGCAGGCTTAGAAATCCATGTCAAGGTACTGGAGATGCTCTCTTTTTTGAGATGACAAGACTGATGGGCATGGTGCATTACAAACACTGAGAAGAAACCTTGATCGGTGGTGGCTGATCAAGGCTGGCATCACCTTAGAGGATGAGATGACATGGAGAGGGCTGGAAGTTAGGGGGTATTGTGCTGCTACAGCAACAGGTGGCAGAGATAGGCTTCAGTGTAGGCAGAACAGCCCTGTTGCACTGTGTTAGACCATGGTGGCCACCCTTAGGAGCTGAGAAAAGGAATATTAAGAGTTAAATGGGTGCCTCTTTGGCCACCTTCTCCATTCAGGGATTCAGAAGACATTATTGCCGCTATATTGATCTCTGTTTCTCTTGTTGCAGGTGATAAATGCTATTGAGCAGGACTACCGGCTGCCACCCCCTATGGATTGTCCAAATGCCCTGCACCAGCTAATGCTTGACTGTTGGCAGAAGGATCGAAACCACAGACCCAAGTTTGGGCAAATTGTCAACACTTTAGACAAAATGATCCGAAATCCCAATAGTCTGAAAGCCATGGCACCTCTGTCCTCTGGGTATGCATACTCTCTTGCTGTTGTGTTTTGGCTTCGATTTGCAGAGCTGCTGTCATTTGTAGGCACCATCCTGGCATCTCTCTGGGGCAGCTGTTGTAGAGGCTGTTTGACCCATGCTGTTTGCTCCTGTATGGAGGATCGATAAAAGATGTCACTCTTGTCCCTCTCCTTGGCCAGCGTAGATTTGTTTGAACACAGAGAGCTCCTTGAATGGATCAATGGCCTCTGCACTGTTAGAGGAGCATCATGGCTTCATGTGCATGTGGTTGCTGGATGGGTATGGTTGCCCAATCTTGCATGCAGTGGAGGTAAATGAGGCCTCACCTGTCAGTGTGTTGCTTCCCAAGAATGGAGGAGCAGAATCCAGCAGCTTCTGGGAGCACTGGGCCTGTTCTGGCAGTGCACTTTCTCCCCTTGTGCAGCCAGGATTTGAGAGCTGTATCCCAGAATCTTTGATGGCTCCTTCCTCTCCTTTACAAACTGATCCAGAAAGAGACTTCAGTGGTGCTCTGCACAGTCCTTGCTGCAGCTGAACGCAGTGCCTTCTGGGTGGCCCTTAATGCAGTGCAGTGCAGGCACTGTGATGGTCCAGCTCCTTCCAGCTGATGGAGGGTGTGTGCTTGCCATTGCTTGTTGTGATCATTCTCTGCTTCTGTGTTGCAGGGTTAACCTCCCTCTACTTGACCGCACAATCCCAGATTATACCAGCTTCAACACTGTGGATGAATGGCTGGATGCCATCAAGATGAGCCAGTACAAGGAGAGCTTTGCCAGTGCTGGCTTCACCACCTTTGATATAGTATCTCAGATGACTGTAGAGTAAGTGCCCTGGCTTCTGGTCCCAAAGCACAAGGGAAGGTCTCAGCAGTTTAACAAAATTGATCACTAATAGAATTATTTTCATGTTGTATAGTCTTATACAATTTGTTACCTTGTAGACCCTTGTAGTACATTTTAATTTCTGCAGAAGTGTCTCTGTTCTGCAGACTGTCCTGTGTCCAGACTATGTCTGTGTGTTGCTCTGTGTCTGCAGAGCTCAGTTCCATGTTCTCACACTGCATATACCCATCATGAAAATGAAAACCACCTACAGAAAGTGTCTGCAGAACCCCTCCATAGAACGAATGGAGATTTTGTGGTGGCATCAGGCACTTCTCCAGCTACTGGAGAGCACTTTAAGACTCCATAGCCCTCTTGCATGTATGGCTTATTGGCGATGGAGACAAACACTACAAAAAAATTTCTGGTTAAGAAGGGCCTCTGGAAGTCCACATGGTTTCACTTTGTGCGGAATTGTCCTGTATCCACTGAAAACTTTCCTCGGTGGCAAAATTTTAGCAAGTTCTTCAGAGAAAGCAGGCAGCTGAAATCCATTTGTGGTGGGTTTTGATATCCCTTAGGGCTAACTGGGGCTTTGATGCCTCTTGGGAAAGATTTGTAGTTGGTTGTAGTTAGCTTTAGAGACCCTTCTCTAGAAAGCACCGAGCATTAAAGCCATCTGTAAGTGTTGCCATGTCTCTGTGCCTGGTAACCAGGAAGGTTTCTTGGATTTGATGCCTAATTTCACACTTAAAAACTAGCACTCAATCAGAATCTACTCACACAAACAGCCAAACTGATCTTTTTTGGCTTTTTGTTCTTAACTGCTGCCAGGAAATTGACATGGCACTTCTGACTCTTTCAGTGCGTCCATGGTACAACCCCAAGGCCCTGGGGATGATTTTGGCACAGCATCCATGGATGTTTCTCACCTGATTGACTGGACATAATAATAGTGATGATTGTCCAAGTCCTTTTTCCTTGGAAAATCCTGTCACAGCATTACTTGAGACCATCTTCTAATGACTGCTGGTCTGTGCAGAAGTAGCCAATTGTATAAATGGAGCTGAACTGCCAGGAGACCCTCTTTTCTTGAATCTGGGACGGCCAGCAAAGTTTAAAGATTTACTGAAGATGGCTTCAATTTACCAAATGCAGGTGGTTTGAGCACTGATCTGCTTGAACGTGAACCTGGTGAGGTCCAGCAAGGCCCAGTGCACGGTGCTGCACCTGGGTTGGAGCAATCCCAGCTCTGGGTGCAGACGGGAGGAGAACTCCTTGAGAGCAGCCCTGCTGAGAAGGACCTGGGGGTCCTGGTGGGGAAAAGCTGCACGTGAGCAGCAGTGTGTGCTGCAGCCCAGAAGGCCAACGGTGTCCTGGGTTGCACCAACAGAGGGGGGCAGCAGGCAGGGAGGGCACTGTCCCCCCCTGCTGTGCCCTCGTGAGGCCCCACCTGCAGCACTGCGTCCAGGCCTGGGGCCCCCAGCACCAGCAGGATGTGGGGCTGTGGGAGCGGGGCCAGAGGGGGGCACGGGGATGCCCAGAGGGTGCAGCACCTCTGTATGGGGACAGCTGAGAGCTGGGGGTGTTCAGCCTGGAGAGGAGAAGGCTCTGGGAACACCTCATTGAGACCTTCCAGTGCTTGGAACAGAGCTGTGGGTGCCCCATCCCAGGAGGTGCCCAAGGCCATGATTGGGCCCTGGGCAGTATGAGCTGGGGGCACCCAGCCCATGGCAGGGGTGGGGCTGGAGGGGCTGTGAGGTCCCTTCCAACCCAGCCGTTCTGTGGTTCTGTGACAACACGCTCCATCTCTGTCACAATTTAGCCAGAACCCCAGATGGTGTGGCCTTCCAGTACCTGAGGGAGCTTACAAGCAGGAGAGCAACTTTTTACATAGTCAGTGATAGGATAAGGGGGAATGATTCTAAACTCAAAGAGGGGAGATTTAGGTTGGATATTAGGAAGAAATTCTTTACTCAGGCCCTGGCACTGTCCAGAGCTGTGGGTGCCCCATCCCTGGAGGTGCCCGAGGCCACGGCTGGGCCCTGGGCAGCCTGAGCTGGGGGCACCCAGCCCATGGCAGAGGAGGGGCTGGGGGACTGTGAAGTCCCTTCCAACCCAACTGTTCTGTCATTCTGTGTCTTTATGACTTCGTAACTATGATTCTATGAGAAGTTTCTCCCTGTGGGCTCAGCCACCTGGGCCACCAAAGGATCTGTGTCCAGGACAGAATGCTTGGGAGACACAGGGCTGTGCATGGCCTCAGTCTCAGGTTTACAGGCATGAGTGAAGACTTTGGGTTTTGTTGCTAATGACAGTAAAAGCAAAAGTCAAAGTGCCAGGCTCTTCCAAGGAGGAACATTCCCCTGTCCTAGCTCAGCATTATGGCAGTACAGGGAAGGGAGTGGGAAGCAGCGAGACAAGCAGTTGCTGTGAAGGACACCAGCCTCATGCCAGCTGTGTGCTGCACTGCCAGCCTTCCAGTTGCTTTGTTGAGCAGAAATTTGAGTGGCAGCAAAGCTGTGGCTTGGGTGCTCCCTCATAGCAGTCTCAGGGCATAGGCTGAAGGCTGCTTCAGCAGTGCTCTGTCGCTCGTTGCTACAGCCAGAACATGTAAATCTGTGGCACAGGTCCATCCTCAGCTCCTTCATGCTCCTTGTGTTTGACCAGAGACAAGGTCTGGAGCAAACGCGTGAGCTCATGTGCCACACCACTTGTTCTAGAGGATCTTCTTCCGTGTTTCCTTGGAGTTCCTGTTTACCCTGCTTTGCCCATCGACTCCCACTCTTAAAATCCTGTTCCTGACACTGGGGGAAAGAGAAAAGGCAACTGAAGATCCTTAGAGTAAGGCCTGAGTCACATCTCATGAATGCCACCCATTCTTTGATCAGAAGATCCATGACTGAGCAGGGAGATGAGTAGCAAACCCAGGTGGAGTGATCACGGACAGGCCTAATGCAGAGTAACACTCATGCTCTTCGTGTGAGCTTTATCTTCCCCAGATGCCTAATAATACCTATCAAAAGCAGCAGCAGTGCAAAAATCAGGTGTGAAGTCTCCAGCAAAGAGTTTATCACGTCATGGCCCCATCAGAACAATGCAGGAGTGACAGGAGCAGTCGTCTCCACAGAGAGAGTGACGTTGGCGTGGGTGAGGACATGTCACATCCTGTCCATAGATCTCCAAGGGTGGAAGAATAGATTTCTACTTCCTGTCTCACAAAACAGGAGAGAGAATCCAAACTTGCAAAGAAAGCAGAACAGTGTAAGGGTAGAAAACCTGAGGCTTTTCAAAGACAGATTTCCTTACAAGCAGGGAGCAGAGTGTGCAGTATTTGCATTTACACTCTGTATTGAGGCTTCCAGTACTTTGGAGTGATGCAGTTGTGCAGCAAATGCAAAGACGGGGGGGGTTCAGCCATGAGGGCAAAAGGGAAAAGAGGAGAGGTTTCACCAGATTTTCCTACACCCATTGCATTTGTGGAGTGTTACTGATGTAGTCTGGAGACTTCAGGTCCTGGCACGGCACACTCCAAGGGGATGCTCATGCACAGATCCACTCTGGTACATGGTCTGCTCTGTTCTGATATTTATGTGGTGTTTCTTTCTTTCCTCCCAAAGGGACATTCTGCGAGTTGGGGTCACTTTAGCAGGACACCAGAAGAAAATTCTGAACAGTATCCAGGTGATGAGAGCACAGATGAACCAAATTCAATCTGTGGAGGTTTGATAGCAACGTGTCCTCATACTCCACTTCCTTGAGGCCCTGCTCCCCTTTGCCCCTGTATGTCTGAGCTCCAGTTCTTGAGTGTTCTGCATGGACCAGAGACAGGCAGCTGCTCTGAGGATCATGGCAACAGGAAGAAATGCCCTACCATCAACAACAAGAAGTCACCAAGAGCTTCTAGAATACAAACCATGGAAAAAGGGAACAAGAAAAGACAACTATTTTGAAAACAAACAAACTGAATTATTTTTAAATAATAATAAAGCAATTGCATTCTTGAAAAGGGCTCCAAGACCAATGGGAGTCTCCAAAGGAAGAGAACAGAGCAGCTTCATCTATTTCCTCTTGCACAAGGGTTGCTGCAGCCGGGCCCAAGCACCTCTGGAGTAATGAGATTTTTCAAGAAGCTGAATGCAAAGAAAGGTTGCGAGCAGCACGTCTCTTTCTCACGTGGATGGCAGCTCTGAAACGTCCTGCAGGCAGCAGCCCTTCCTGAGTGCCCCGTTAGCAGAGCAAAGAGGAGACAGAGCTGAAGCTCTTTGGTGCTGTGGAACCAAGTGCATCTCAGAAGTTGTTGGACTTCTACAAAAGCTGAAGACATTCTTTTTTTAAAAAACGAGTAAACTGCTACTAGAAGAGGCTGTTTCCGTCAAATGAGAAGGAATCTGTAACGCTTGGGTGGGGGGTGGGGGATGGGGGGAATCAGTCCTTTTTACATCTCTTATTTTCTCTTGTCATGGAACAGTTTTGTGAGTGACAGTTTCCTAAGGGTCTGTCCATCCACCCTCCAATGGCATCATTGTTTCATACATATCATATGCACAAGACTTATAGTGACGTCCTCACTTGATGCCAATGATCTTTTCCCAGAAGACTTCCCAAGTACAGTATGTAGTAGATTTTGATTACAAATGCTGACATGTACCTTTATTTTTCGGTTGTCATTGTTGGGAGATTCGTCCTTTTACCTTGCTTTGTTAACACCAATTTGTGAGTTTGGGGCTGGAATTTTTTTGGTTGATTGGGGTTTTTTTAATGAAAAGGAAATGACATTTCCAAGCATCATATCATTCAAGATCTTAAATCCTTTCCTTGCGGAAGGGAAAATTGCAGCTTATTGACAATATGCCAGGAGAAAAAGTTTTTTAAATGCACATTTCCTCATGTTTGCTTGTTTGTTATTTTGCAATTCGTTGTGGCCTGACAGGTGTTTCCAGCTGTTGGGTTTCCCGATGTTCGCCGGGATGGAGTGGCCACCTGCTCAGTTCAGGGTTGCTGGCACGGTGATGAGCAGTGTTACAGAGGGTTGGTTTTGTTTTACAGAGGGGAGAGAAAGAAAGGGAAGGGGAGATGTGTTCTGGGAGGGAATGGTGGCTGCAGCTCTTGGAGCCCCTTGGAGATGTCTGGCTGCTTAGGAAGGTGACGAGTGGGTTGGTGCGCATACTCCAGGAAGGCAGGGTGAGCCTGCTCCTCTAAGAGGCGCTCATGGCACGTGGTTTCTCATTGTGTTGGCTGCCAGGTTGTGGATGCTTCACTGCAGCAACCAAACTCTGTGGCTGTGCTCTGTGCCCTTTGGACACACAGCCCCTTGGCTAGACCGTGGCCAGGTGGCTCCGGGGCATCATCTCTGCCAGTTGCCTCCAGGAGAACGTAGGAGAGCAAAGGGAAGAGTCCAGGTCTCTGGAGGAGAATGCCATGGTTGAAGCTGAATGGCCGGTCGGTGGATTTGTGAATAACTGAAATACTTTAGTTACTGAACTTTGGTATGTGTAAATACCACCAACCAAGTGCAGGGAGAATACAGTTGGAAATAATGAGAGTTGTTTCCCATTCAGCACCGCCTCATGTCCTCTGAAACATGCCTACCAGCATCCACCATCCTCTGGCCACGTGTGTCACTTTGGCACACATCTCCTGGCCGTGGCCAGCACAACCTGTGTTTACAGACCATCATCTGCCGTGGCCATGGCATTTGTAGGGTCCCACTCTCCTTCCCAGCAGCATGGGGTGCTGGAGGCATGTTCCCTGGGAAGAATCTGTAGGTGAAGCTCCCAAGCTGTCCAGACCTGTGTGGGCAGACACCGTCTCTGTAGACTGCTTGTAAAACGAAGCTGTTCGTAAGGCACTCAGCATTTTCTGCTTTCAGACCACGTGTGAGTGGCAGCAGAGCTTTCCCTGCAAGGGAGAGTTCTCTGCTTAGTTCCTCTGCTGCTCTCATGTTTGGTGCACAGCTTCATGAGCAGGGGCCTTACCTGAAGGAGTTTTCCATCCTGTTCCTCTGAAATCTCCGGTGATGGATTCTATTTTCTTCTGTGTGTTGTACTTCCCTGTTCTTGCACCCAAAGGTGCATCTGTAGTCAGGAGATGTGTGCTGGGGATGTGTTCCATGCTCAGTGCATACCTGCTGACAGCAGTGCTTTTGCTGTTGTCTCCTTCGGGGCAGATTCTGATGCAGAGGGAGAGTTTGGAGTGAGCTCCCAGAGGCACATCTTTCCCAAAGGGGTGTCCGAAGCTGTTCGGTGGCCGTGCAGGTGCGGGGACGCTGTGCCATCTCCCCTGGCCGCAGCCAGCAGCTGCTTCATGCCCTGGGAACTGTGCAGCACGGAGAGCTGTCTGGCCAGAAAACCCACCAGCAAACTCCTGTGGGGCAGCTAAGTGGAGGGAGCGCGTGATGTCCTTCAGTTATCTCTCAGACAGCTATTCCCTGCCATGCCGTGTGTGCTGGCCCATAGCAGGGGGAGCAGTGGGCAGGCAGTGTCCCTTCAGCCAGCAACTATAGGCAGCACTGGGAAGGACGCTTCAGGTGATCTGTCCTGATGCACTGACTCTCCTCGCTAGCATTACATGCATCTACCTACAGACCCAACCCACTGTGAAGGGTGGGACCACCCAGAGCTCAGTGCCACAGCCCACCAGAGCCATGGCAGCTGTCTGCAGGAAGGGAAAGCACACCCTGGTCTCTGCCTCCGACCAAAAGTCACACGGTGTCAGGACTGCAAGTAGCACGTTCCCATCTGCGTATACATTGCTGTGACATCTGTCTGGATTTGATTGTGTAGGACTAATGGAGGACTAGACCTAACATGGAAATGATCCATAAAACTGCAATTTTCTGCATCCCTACAGCTTTCCAGGGAGGACAAGGAACCAAGTTCCTGCTAAGTACTTTGCTTGTAAATGATTCTGGTGCGTGCTCCAGTGGACAGCATCATCACTGAAGTGGCTTTAATGTTTTTACTTCATGGGTATCAAATGTACTGCTATGAAATATGAGTGTAATGGCAAAATTCAGCTTCATGGGGAGAACAAATAACAAGGGGAAAAGGGGGAAAAGTCACTTGCTAACATTTACACTGTGAAATAGTTGTGCATATGCATGTGAGCATGTGTGAATACTTAACAAAAATCATCACAATGTTATTTTTCAGGCAGCTTGTTGCGATTTTCACATTTCCCCTCCACCTTTCAAGCTACCTCCAAGACCTCTTCTCCTCCACTGTTGCCCACTGCCATCTGCTGCTGAGGTCACATGTGTCCTATGGCACCCAGCAGAAGAGCTGAGCAGGATGATGATGTGAGAGTTGGCCAGTGATAAGTTATACAGAACAACGTGAACATGTGAACAGTAGGAAGGTAAAAGATTCTCCCACAATTCTGTATTTTATGGGTTGCTTTCAGCTGTCGCCACCAATACTTTCTCTGGAATTAGCAGCAGAGGGGTAAGCCAGGAAATATGAACTTAGAGGATACAGCACTACCACGAGCCACTCACTGAGGGGACAGAGACACAGGTCACTGTGCACTGCACTCCCCCTCCACGAATTATCTTCCTTCCCTCACTGCAGTTCCAGAATTTCACAGAGCTGATGGAGATTTGCAGCTGAGGATCTGCTTGCTATGGTTGGTTTCTCCTCTCCACAGCATCCCCCCTGCCAAGCAGTAGCTTTTGATGGCAGTGGTCCTTCCGTGGGACGCAGGTCAGTGCTGCTGCCGCAGGGTTTGGCAGTTCTACAGGAGTATTGTAGTGTCATAAATGCAAAGCATGGTGTCCCACAGCTCCGTGGCAGTCATGGTACAGCAGAGCCATCTCGGTGGTGGCATTGGACCACGTTCCCATGGGGAGAGCCGAATAGGGCTGGGGAGAAAGCAGTGCTGCATCTTCCCATAGCTCTGGCTTGGAAAAATCTGGTACAAAGGGACTGTTATCAGCCACAACAGCACAGTAGCTCTCCTCGTTGGCAGGTAGCTCCTGGTCCAGCACTTCCTGAGCTGAGGAGAGGATGTTCATCTGCAGGAGGTGCTGCCTGTGCCAGCAGTGCGTGTCCCGCATCCTTAAAGTTGTTCATTGGGTTGGTGATAAAGGAAAGATTCTCTCCCAGTGATCAGCACACGTGTTGTGCATCAGCACAGGTCTGGAGAAAACCTCTCAGTGTGCTTGAGTGCTTGAGAAAACTTCTTGGTGAATTTCCCATGAAGCCTGCAGTCAGGCTTACTCTCTGCTGCATCACTGGCAGTTCTGTCCTCTGGTAATGTCATAAGTCTGTGGCTGTTTGGGTTTATGAATCCAAACTGTATGAAGTGAGACAGTTGTCCAGTTTGCTTTAGTCTGTTTCCTTAATGCATTTCATCTTCCTGTCTGTGTTTAACTCGAGGCTGACTATTGTAGGTCTTCTCCATCTTCAAAAAATGTAACTAGTTCTTTAAATGTAGGATTCAGCATTTCCCTCTTTGTAGTTTTAGGAACAACCAGTGTAGTACCAGCTCTGTTGGTACAGCCTGCTGGCAGCCATCTAGTGCCATTAAAGACATCCTAAAATTTAACTCCTTCACTGTGCTCCACTCCTGTGCTGCAATCTCTATGTGAAACCACGTTTAAAATGCTTTCAGCTCTAAGACCAGCAGTCCTTTACGCCAGTTAATAAACTTAAATTAGGTGTCCTCAGAACTGCAGTATCTTCCCTTGCATTATCTGAGCTGTGCCTGATGGCAGCCAGCACAGCCACACTCTGGGTGGTATCTTCTCGAGCACCAGTGCCATCTGCTTACGGTGTTGGTTCCACCATGTTCACAACTCAGTGCACTGCTGCCATTGGCTTTTCCTGAGCACTGACCACAAAGATTATCTTCTGTACTGCTGATTTCATTTTGTCCCTGCTGAGAGCTGCTGGAGTTCTCCTTCTATGCAAAAAAAGAAATATATTTTTTTCGCTTCAGACACGTTTTGGCCTCATCTTTAGAATTCTCCAGGATGAGTCGTCTCCAGGGTGATGTTGCTTCTTGTAACCCTTCCCAAAAACAGGACACCGCTTCTATCTGTATGCTCTTCCATCTGTGAGGCATTCAGAGTCTTCCTAGAAAACATCCTGCACTGTGCAAGCATTTCCTGGAACTGCTTTACTGCTGCCTCTCTGTTATTTGTACCCAGGCCGCTGTCAAATGTTAGCTGCAGTGATTTGGGACTAGAAGTGAGACATCATCTCTGTCCTCATCTTTGTCATAATTTGCATTCTCAGCTGTCCTAGAAATGATTCAGCACTTCTCTCCCTTTTTCTCAAATTTCTGTAAGAAATTTGCCCTTCTCTGCAGCTCTGTGTGTTGTAGCAGAGCAGCACAGCCCCACACGCGGCGTGGTCTGAGCACTGACCCCTATTTCCTCCATCTGTTCGATGTCCGTAGTCCCTGACTGCCATTTAGAAAGCCACAGGACTTAGCTTGGTGTGTCTCATCTTCTTCAGGAACTCCATTCTGCCTTCACGAAAAAGAGGAGATGTTTGCTCTATCCTTTTCCAGTTGTATATTTCAGGAATTTTTCAGTTCTCTTAGCTGTAGCTCCTACTTCTACCTCTGGGGTCTGCCCTCAGCTCCTGCACAGACGGCACTGTGTCCTTTGGTAATCCCAGTGAGGCCAGGAGGAAAGGAGTGAGCTGTTTTGAGTCCTTAATAGCCAAACAGCCGTGTTAGGAAAACTGATGGAAGGTGCTCAGGAGGGACTAAGAGGAAAGATGTTTTTCTATCCCAATGCTTAAGCTGACAGTCAAGTCCCTCTTTTTCCCCAAATTATCTTTCTTCTGCACTGCTCACTGGTTGTCTCCAGTCTGTGATTTATGGTTGGGAGGCAGATGGTGATGAAGCACCATACCCCAGCTCAGGGGCTGTGGGCCCGGCCTGAGATGGATGGGATGGCAAATCCATGTTCTTGCTTGGCCTTTGCTTTTGGAGAATGAATGCAAAGTTTCTAATTGCTAAGGAATATTGGCACTTGGTAGCCTTCAGGTAAGAATGTTGTTAGCCAGGAAATCTCTCGTGCTGAGTTCTCAAAGGAATGCACAGAAACTAAGAGAGATCAGAAAAGGGCTATAGGAACAGCTGGATGTCTTTGGGGGTGTGAGAGGGACTGATCTGATTTTGATTGCAGGTCTGAGAGAGGTAAACGATGATAGGAAATTTCATGCCATTAAATCAGGAAAGGTGAGGTAAATGGTAAAGGTGAGTCATAAAAGCAGAAACTGATGAAGTGAAATATTCTGTGACACAAAGCACAATGATTGCTGGAACTCACCGCTGCTGGATGTTGATGATGCTTAGCATTAGAGAGATTGAAAAGGTGTCAAATTTGTGTAAGATCTGTATTAGCCTCCTCAGCACAAAACCTCTCATGTTTTTTCTGGGTCACAGATGCCTGGGTGGCCCTGGGCAGCCTGAGCTGGGGGGCACCCAACCCACAACAGGAGCTTCCAACCTCCCACCCAACCATTCTGTGATTCTATGATTCTATGACTCAGTGGAGTGTATGACGGAATTCCTACTAGCACTTCTTTTCTACCACCTTGAGACTGGCACATTTTATGTCTCTTAGAAGCCCAAATACTAGATTGAGCGTTATTGATTTTCCATTCTTCATTCTTTCTGGCTAAAGATTTCTTTGTGGAGGGCTTCCCCTGTCAGAGGAAACCACTCACTTCCTGCTCCCAGTTCCCTGTGTAACTGACACATGGCATCTCTGCAATGTTGTCAGTACTCCAAAAAGCAGTAATGGCAGTGTCTCAGTGGTCCACCATGCTGTGTGTGGAAACGCTATGGAAGCATCCTTGTCTCAATGCTTCTTTTCTGGTTCAGAGAACCTGAGGCAGGGAGACAGCTGCTGGGGGAAGGAGCGTTCCCTTCCTTTCTTCTGACACTGTTTGGTTTCTGACAGTGGGACTGTTGCTGCTGTGTTGGAGGTTGGCTCAGCCCCCATGAGCCATCTCTCCTGGTTGCATGCTTATCTGATCATGCGTCCAAATGGAGCCATGAGCAGTGCCCCAAGGATGGAAATTCTGGAAGGAAGCCTGGGACAAGCTTCTAAAAGAGGTGAAGAGGTCTCAATGCAATGTGGTCACTCAAGGCTGGGCTGGGTGCATGCAGTGAGGTCCCAGAGGAGAGCAGCACTGAGCACTGGGGCCTCCAGGGCAGGACACAGACAGCATCTGTGCAAGGTTCAGCTGTGAGCACTGGCCCTGTTCTGAAGCTGAATTTGTTCTCTGTGTCCTGAGGACAACTTAGATCCAGACAAAACTCACGTCACTTAAGATAGCTCAATAGCATAAATAAAAAGCTATTTGACACAGGCAGTGATTCATTTCCGTCTGCAGTGCAGCCCGGCAGTGTGGGAGGAAGAGGGGGCAGAGGGAGCCCTGGCGTTCTCCTTTGGAGGCAGTGCCTGGTGCCCTGTGCTGCCTTCTGATCCACCTTGCTCGACCCCCGTAGGACACTGATCTCCAGTACCACTCTCTTACCTCTCCTCTCCCTGAAAGGGTGTGTTTTGCTGATGGTTTTGTAAGCTCTGACAAATCCTTTATTTTTCCTCTGAAAATCCCAGCTCCCGTGTTTATGATCCCAGGAGCACTGGGATCATATGAGAATCACAGCCTTTGCTGTAAATGGGACAGCCCAAACCTCACGTGAGGAGCAAAGTCGCAGGGCTGCAGTTTCCATGGTGGTAGCCACTTTGTTCCTGCCATACCTGAGCCCCTCACAGCTCGTAAAGCAGACAGCCTAGGGGCAAGCCAAGGCTCCGCATGGACAAGGTACAGAGAAATAAGGACTGAGAGCCCCAGAGAAGTCAGGGTACAGTTCCTGTTCAGACACCTCAATTCAGATTGCAGGAGCTCTCAGTACACCATGGTGCTTCTGGAGTGAGAACTTCCTCAGGGTCATGCAGTTGGGTTGTTGCAAAGGCCCCTCAGGCCAGAAGCAGCACTGCCCTCAAGCTTAGGAGTTTTCTCTCAAGCTGTTCAACAGCGATAGAAAGTGAGTGAGCATACCAGCATCAACCATGAGTGGACAGATGAGGGTCACCCCTGTTCCCTTTGAACAATTAGAATATCCGAACAGTGGGGGAAAAAAAGAAAAAAAAAACAACAACAACAACAACAAAAAACAACCAGCTTGATAGAGACGCGAGCGTGGGCTCTCGTACAGTTAAGTTTGTTGGTTCTCTGACGTGTCCCTCCTGCAGAGAGCAGTCCATGGTGCACACAGCTCTGTGCCGTTCTGTTCCTTCTCCCAGATCCTCCTGCTGAGTCCTGGCTTCACTTCTCCCTTGTTCATCACAGCCCTCCTCTGAAGGTTCTCTGCTGGATGCCCTCCTCTTCTGACCTCATCCATTGTGACCCTTACATCCCTTTCCTTATTGCTTGTCCCCTGACATCAGCTCTGCCTTGTTTCCTTGCCCTCTGTCCCTTTCCCAGTGCAGGGCTGGATGGATTGGTTGGTTTGGGCCATCTCCAGGGGTTCCCTTCCTCAGAGCTGACTCAGCACATCTCTGCAGTGAACCTGCATCCAGCTACGTTTCTTTTGATGAAAATCATCCCACTCTGCTTGTCCTCCCTGGAGACATCAGCTGCTTCACATCCCAAATCTTCCTGGAGAAAGGAGTAGGGATTTACATGAAAGTGGGCTGAGAGTGCCGGGATCCTTGGTCAGTGTTTCCGTGGAACAGTTCAAGGCAAAGGGCACAGCCCTACCTCTTACTGACAGGTAAATGAGCACACCCATCAGTCTGAGCCTGAGAATCTTCTGCCAGGCTTTCAAGAAATGGCCATGCCCTAAAATTGCAGTTCTCTGGGACTGACACCCACCCGTGAGGCCTCTGACAGCGGAGTATTTACACGGTGTAGAAGGAAACCTTCAGACTGGTACTGAGCTGTGCACACCTTAGCTGTAGGGTTGCTGTTCTGGTTGTTCATCAAGAATTATCTCAGCACAGAAACCCTTTGTAAGTTTTGTGAGAGGGTCCAATTGATTGAAGCCAGGGCCAAACAGTAGTAGGTCTTGCTGGAGAAATGATCGTGGTGTTTCAAAGTACGGTCCCAAGTTGTGGTGGTTGGACTTGATGATCTTAAGGGTCTTTTCCAACCTAAATGATTCTACAGTCCAATTAGGGACATGGTTTAGCAGTGGAGTTGGTCGTGTTAGGTTGCTGATCGGACATGATGGTCGTAAGGGTCTTTTCGTAAATGATCCCTTTCTGTTCTGTCACCCCCACTCACCTGGCCACGCTGCGCTCTGAGATGGGCACAACAGAGCTGTAACTGGGACCTCTGTTCAGGGTGAGCAGGGCAGAAAGTGCAGCTGCCTTCTACAGCCCTCTGATATCCCTGGGCTAATGGGGAACTGAAGAGCTGACAGCTGCCCATGTTTCTCTTGTAGAAGAGTCCTTGCAGGAAGGCCCTGTCCTAGCTCGACAGCTGGGCTGCAGGTCAGCAGTGCAGAGAAGGCTTGGAGGGGAGCCTTGTGCTGAAGCCTGGAAGGTGAGGTGGGGAGGTGGTGGCACGGCCGGGAGGAGGGTGATCGACCACTGTGGCAACAACTCCCTATCTGCCAGGTCCTGTGGCACAGGGATTTTTGTGGTGTATAGCGTAGCTCCTCTGACAGGGCAAGGTGAGAAGCAGTCAGCCTCGACTGGAAGATCGTGGGGAAACAGACTGTGGGGTAGGGAAGTTTGTAGGGAGATTTTGCTAGGCTCTGAATTCCTCACTGCTTTGGAAGGATCTGGCAGTGTAAGATGGGGGAATTGTGTGTACCCTTCAACTACCCAAAACCAAGCACCTCTGGTCAACACCACATCTTGTCATCCCCTAAAAAATCCAAGGATCCATCAGCTCCAGGGGCGTCCCCAAACCTGGTTTCCTGCTCCTCATCATCCTGCGTGTTGGCCGTGGCCCTGTGGACATGTACCACTTTTCATGACAGTATTTGTATTTTTTTAATTGTGAATGGGGAGATAGTGTGCAGGTCCTTGTTACACAGGGATGTGTCTTCCATTCAGATCAGGGCTTCCCCTGGCTTTGTCAGATATCTATCGATGTTACTGAGAAAAATAAAGAAAGAAATAAATCAGATGTATTTATAAAGGAAACAGAAACCCACTGCTCCAATGCCTTTGTAGGAGTATTTTTAACAAAACATTTTTTCAAAATAAATGTGAATTGTAAAGTTTGAAGCATTTGCTTGTGGCTTTCCTTTCTAGGTGCTTTGTCTAACTTTCAGCCTTCCCAAGAAAATATTGTAAATATTGTGTTAGATAAACATAAGGGTTATTGATCTCTTAGGTGGAAAATGCCCAGAACTTGCAGAAGTGGGAAACAACTTCAAAATAAACAGACATTGCTGTTACCTGGCTTAAACCATTTAGTCTGAGTAATTAATGGGCAAACATAGCCACTTGTAAATTATCCTGAAGGACCTTTTTTTTCTGCATTAAGTTGTGTTCTAGCCACAAATTTGTATGTGCAGATGTTAAGTATTTATGAGACTGCTTAGGATTGTTCCTCAACTGAAAACGTCAGTGATGCCTTTGCTCAGTATTTGTTGGCCGTGGAACAAGAAGAGGTATCCCAGTGCTGTGACATTCCAGCTGCCCAATGCAGTGACATGCAACTGTAAGCGAGATGAGGGAACTCAAGGCAATTTGGTATCTAAGCAGTCACCTCCCTGCTTGAACCCAATGTTGAAATCAACTCGTAGCTGTTTTCAGGAGACTCCTGCTGCTTTGATAATCCTGCGTGTTAAAAACAGAAAACCACGTGTAGAATTGGTCATTGTGAAACAGTGAATGGATCAGGTTCTATGGAAATGAACTCAGTGTTCTTGTTATGGATAGTACCTGTAAATTCTTCTCTGCAGTAATAATTCAACCCTTAAAAGTCACACACAATGGGAGAATTAGGTGGACTGTAGATGACTGATATAAATAATCCAGCAAATAGGTTATATACACCATAAGCTGCTGTAATCTAATGTTCAGCAGTAGCAGAGTTTGACCTGTAGTAAGAACATCAGTAATTTAGTTCATAATCACAGATAGAATCACAGGAACCTAGAATCATGAACGGTATCTATGATACCTGTTATATATTATATATCTGTGATATCTGTTTCTGTCACTCTCCTATTTCCTTTCCTAAGCAAAAAGAAATTTCTGCCTGTATTTATTTCTCAGGAGAACATTAGGGTTGGCTTTCTTATAACTTTGAGATAAATATTTCAGAAGTCATAAAATACTTCTGCACAGCTACACTTAGACAGCAGGAGCTGATGTACATCTACATTTCTGGGTCCAGACCTGAGCCTCCCAAGCCCAGTAACTGCACATCATCGGTACTCAACAGCTCTGGATCCCCCAGAAACACAGATGGCAGCACCAGACTGAAACCGGTGAACCAGGCAAGTCCTTTATTTCGGTATTAACTTCTGGCACTGCAGATCTGGAAGCGCCCAAACAAGATGAACTTTTCCTCCTTTTTCATAAGGAAAGCCCCTAAGGGCATTTTGTTCTAGAGTGATTTCTCCTGCAGTGACAATTCCTCCCAAGGTCCTGATGAGCAGCTGGGGACAGAAGCCACAGCCTGAGTATATGTGGAGAAGGAGGACTGTGAAATCTGGGGACCAGGTAGTTCCAAGCCATGTGGAAGTGAGTTTGTATGATGCTTGCCCACCCAGACACCAGCTCTCCATCCACATGCAGAATCACGGAGGAGGGCACTGGCAGACAGCAGAGGCATTGCCATGCCTTTCCTGTCATGGAAGCTCAGATCCTACCTCACTGCCTGCTTCAGTTTGCTAGGGAAGTGGTGTCTCCATCTGCAGCAAGGTCTGATCTCCATTACCATGGTAGCTAACGGCCAACATTAGCTACCAAGAACAACTTCGGACAAATCCAAGGTTCTTCCCACACAATCCGCATTTCCAGCAGTGTTGGTGCCAGATCGGTGCCTGCTCCTGACTCGTCTTGGACCACGAGCCCTCCCTGCTCCACATTTCTGCTCCCAGCCCCTCCCAGTGCCCTTGCAGTGCTCAGTGTTGCAAGGGCCCAGGTTCTCCTGCCTGCTCTGCATGCATAAAGCACAGGCAAGCAATTGATGGAGCTGCATGAGAGAGGTGCCATTTTGCAGAGTGTGCTAGGAGGTAGAGCATGTAGGTACATAGATAACAAATAAGAATACGTCTTTGATACAGCAACAGGCAAAGTAGCTATGAACAGAGGAGAGCACCATGGAAGGGAGTGATGCTGTCCAAACATGAGAATGGCCTTACCTGGTCTTCTCCCTGGCTGCTCTCTTGCTTTCAGAGCAAACCATTAATAAGGAATCTCAGTTGGATAGGTCTCGTGTATAAACATCCTAGGCTATAAGCTTTTCCTTTTCTGACCCAAGAAGGGAACTCTCCAGGATAACGCTGTTTCTGCTCTCTGTCATCCAGTCCCCAAGTAACAAGTAAGTAACGAGCAGTGAAACGTATTCCCCTCTCCTTTCAACAAGCAGTGGCCCCAAATCTCCCCCAGCACTTCTCTGCTGCATTCCATGGAGTGTTTCAGATTTCTCTCCCATCCCACTGATGCAAGTCATGCATAACTCAGAGAGCATTAGTGGAAAAGCACTTGATGAGAATCTGCTGTGTAATCAGAATCTACTGTGGGTGTCTGGGGAAGCAACTTCCAAAAGGGATCGTTACCAAGTGAATGGCTTTAGATCTGTCACTGCAACCCAGCTCTCCCTGCAGATGCTGCCTCGTTCAGACCCACATGTGAGGTCAGGTCCCCAAGGGTTAAATCGTGATCTCTACAACTGTGTCTAATTACTCAAGGACTCACATTTCTGGCCTGGGAGACACCAATAGCTCCACGATTTTCTGGATGGCACAGGAGCTGCAGCACAGCTCAATTCTGTCTACTTGTGTCTTCTGCCTGCACGTGTGTGCTCCTGGTGGCAGAACGACAGCACACCCATTTGTATTCTGTGTTCTCACACTCATGTGGATGGGCAGAATCACTGGAGGCACTGCTTGGAATTCCTTCTTGTCTCTGGTGGAGGAAAGGCTTGGCTTCAGCTTGTCCACCAAGTGCAAAGCACGATTTGTGGCCATTTCATAGCCAAGAGCATCCTGAAGGAAAGCCCTCAGCTTCACAGTGGTGTCCCTGTGCCCCCAAGAGCCTTTCTTCCCAGAAACCAGGATTTGGTGATTCATCTGCTCTCAGCGTTAGTAACAAACCCTCAGCATAGCTTCATGTTTGTGATAGTCTAAGGCATGGCTCCCTGAAAAGACCACTGGCACGGTTTGTTAGATACTTTCTTAAGAACCCCCCCTACACCTGCCCTAAAACCGATGCGGTTGATGCTCTCCACAATACAATTTGTCAGGTCAAGGTCTTCACAGCCTCATTCAGGATGGTGCCTTCGTTGTGCAGAGGCAGTGTGTGAGCGTGCAGGAGGTCTGCTGCAGCTCAGCACACACCGACTCTGCGAGCAACGCCTGTGGCAGGAGCCCACAGCCCTCTTCAGCTCCAAATGCATCACACTGACTGTCTGCTCTGAATATTTTATGTTTGTTTGCCTGCTTCACTCCTGTGAATTTTTTATGGATTATTTCTTTCTGATTTCCTATCAGGATTCCTTTAATTTACTGCTGAAAGCAGTGATTCCTGTGTTGTTTGGCTGATGAATATCATGTCTGGTATAATGTTTGTGTCTGACACTGCTTTACAGCCTGCATGAAATTTTGATTTCTCTTTGCTCAGCTCTGGGCTTGCTCTCTCCCTTGGCACAATGTCTTTGTAGTTCTGCTCATTCACAGATGCATTCATGTCTCTTTCCCATTTAATTTCCTGTTTGTTTGTGTGACTCTGCCAGGTTTCCCCTTATCTGCTGCCAGTAAGAGCTCTAAAAAATACTTCTGCCATTTTGGAATGTGCAAGAGCCATAAATATATAAAATATGATATTTTGAGCTACCACTTGTATCCAAGTATGCTGCTTTCTTTCCCTGTTTTTATTGATCTGGATACTTTCTGATAATGGCTGATCTTCCTCTGGCCATTAGATACAGCCCTGATTATTAGCTACATGGTGAGGCATTCTTCTCAAGGCATGTTATCCGTCATCTGCACAACTCCTTTACGTATTTGTCTCTCTTTTTCTCACAATTTTGAGACATTTCTGCCTCAAAGTTTTATATTCTCTCTGCTTTCATCTAGGTCACCTCCACTTTGTTTATCTTGTGCTCACCAGCTTTGTCCGTATCACCAAGATAAATGTGTTGTTCTTGGTTGTTCTCATCAGGGCTTTTTTATCCTTTTTATCATTTATATAGCTCTTGTCAGGACATTTCGTATCCAAACCAAACCCAGTGACAGCCTTGGCTGCTTCTTGGGCCACTTCCACCCAGCACACACATTTTCACTTTCGGGATCCACCTGCTCAGCGAGCGATCCAGCACACGGCTGTATTCCCTCTTTACACCCTGCAATATTAGGATTTGCAGCTTCGCTATCACATGCTTTTAGAGGGAGAACGTAATAAAACTTCGTCATTTCAGGTCATTTCAGGGACATCTGCAGCACAGGCTCCCGCATGTTCCCAGGCACCAGAGCATTGTGCAAAGTTCTAGAACAGAATGAGGGGGAACGAGGACAGAGCTAGTGCTGGTCTCAGAGGTGTGGTAGTCCGTGCAGTGTGCCATCAGACAGATTAATTTTGGTGGAGTACGTTTCTGGGGAATACATTGCGGCTCTCTACAGCCCCTGAGAGGAGGCTGTGGTGAGGGGGGATTGGCTTCTGCTCCTGGTAACAGCGGTGGGATGGGAGGGGATGGGCTCATGGTGTGCAGGGGATGGTGAGGTTGGATATTGGGAAAAACTTCCCCAAAATAGCGATCAGGCACTGGCACAGCTGCCCAGGGAGTGATGGGGTCACCGTACCTGGAGGTGCTCAAGAACCGTGGAGATGTGGCACATGGGGCATAGCTCAGTGAGCAGTGTTGCTGGTAGGTGCGTGGTTGGACGAGATGATCCTAGAGATCTTTTCCAACCTCAACGATTCTGTGATTCTATGACCCTGGGGTGTAGGATGGACAGAAGTAACCTTCAAGAATGCCATCCAGCAAGTGAGCCATCCTGGCTCTGCTGTCCCCTCCCCTTCCACTTAGCAGCACGGGGCACAGAGGGCTGCGGAAGGACACATCGGGGTCTCTGGCCCAACCACCCCCTCACAGCAGAACTGTCCCAGCATCAGATCACAGCACCAATGGCTTTGGATGGGTGTTGGAAGCCCCCAGTGGAATTCCCGCACCTCTCTGGGGTCCTGGGGCTGCAGCTCCCTCCTGGGGCAGAGCCCTTCTCTGATGTCCAGCCCAGAGCCCGAGACCTCTGCTCACAGCTTTGCCACACTGCAGAAGGTAAATATATATAAAGAGATGTCATGTTCTCCTCTCAAGTGTTATCTGACTGGACAGAATGATCTCCTTTAACCCTCTTCTGTCCAAACCTTTGCTGACAATCAGTGCTGAATTTGGGCTTTTTTTTTTTTTTTTTTAAATTTTGCTTGTATTTTTTATTTTGTTCATTTCATTTTTGTTTTTGAATCCTTATTTAAGCTGTTTCCCATTCCTGTACTGATTTTTGTTGGTTTTGTTCTTTTAGTTTTTTTCCCCCTGGTGTCTCAAACCTCTCTTTGCCATCTTTGATTAATATCCATTTAAATAAGCAGTGTAGTTCTTCATTTCACTCATTCCCCTTTATGCCATATTTCGTTGAACATTTGAACATATATAGAGCTGTTGTGACTGTAATGGAGAAATATCAAAGCAGGAAATGCAGCGCTGCTTCAGTGCAGACCCAGGCTGACTACAAGCACAATAAAACATAATACTGCAGCTATATGGATTTGTTGATAAAAATGAATTAAAAGGATATTTTGGGTCAATCGTGTTTCTAGATGGCCAGGATGAAATCACATCTCACCTAACCAGATCAGGACACATACAGAAGTGCCACATTGGTGCCAGTCAGGGTATCATTCAGGAGAAGTTCTCTAAATGCTAGGGAAGATTTGCAGAGGGGTCAATATGCCACTGTCACTATTCTCACAGTGGAAGCCAAACAGTCAGTCCCTAATTTATGAAACCAAAGAACAGGGTCAGAATGCTCAAAATGGAATTGGTTTTGTTGGTTTTTTTGTTGTTGTATATTTGTTGTTTTCATTAAAACGAAACAGATACTTACACACACAAAATGCCTAAACAATTTGGGACTGGAAATGACACTCTTTCCTTTCTGTTTGGTTCGACAAAATATCTAAGTGTCTTTTCTTCTTTTTGTTTCACAAATGTAAAGTATACAAGCACAATTTTAACCGAAGGTATGACTATTCCTTTTCAAAATGTCGCAGCTAAACAGCCTGGCTGTTCAGGAACTTGATCAGTCCATGGTAAAATGTTCAGTGTTCAAAAAAAAAATCCCATTCCATACAGTTGAAAAGATTTGCCAAACACAACACAAATTTTGGCGTATTTCCATCTTTTCTGAACTCCTTCTTCTTTGCAAATTAGATATTAATAATATATATACATATAATATACATATATATACATATAATGTAAATGTGCATTCCTGTGTGTGTATGCGTCTGTATAATACCTCTCCACTGGCAATTGTCCCTCAGTGGGTGTAATCCCAACAGCCAGCAATTCTGACCAACTGCAATACATAAAAATAAGTGTGAATATATAGAGAGCACGTAAAAGCATAAATCCAGGTGTTGAGGAAATTACAACGGACTGTCACAGATAAAACATTCTCTGAACCCTGGCAACAATCAGCAAATGTCAGTGAACTCTACCATGACGATAAATTCATATGGACAGAACAGCCCAGTGTGATGGGTGACTGAACAGGGGAAGACGAACCAAGATAGAAAATCCCTTTTGTATGGGGTAAAATATTTTTTTTTTCCAAAGGAGGGGAGGAAGATTAATCAATAGTTAACTTAGTTCACTGGAAGATGTAAACTTTATTAATTCGTTTCATTGTTATGTGGAAAGAAGGTACACTTGGACTTTTTTCAATAAACGAAAGTTGTCCACAACACCCAAAGATGAAAAATAATTATTGATCTCCACTTCCTCCTGTCTTTTCCTGCTGACTTGGAAGCTGGAGGATGTACTGCTCTGATTCCATTTCCTCCCTGAATTGCACTCCACAGCTTTCAAAAACTGAAAAAAGTTTTCTTGTTATACACTGGGCAGAAAGGAACTGGTTTCCTCTCTTGGAGACCTGCTCAATTGCTTTGTCACTTTCAACATATGATGGTATCTTTCTCTCCCTTGCTCTGTATACAATACACTAAAATTAGTTAATTACTGAGGTCTGTCCCTGCCCTGTCCTGTGCCATGTGCCAAACGCCTCTGTCTGGGACTGTCTGAGCATGACATCTTCATGTAGTTGCTGTGCTTGTTCAATGTCTTCCAAATTACTCTCAAATAATTCCCGAGCAGTCACAGGTTTCTGCCCTGAGCCTTGGCTCTTTCTCCTGTATTTACACCTCCTTATGATTCTCTCTTTTTCAATATCTATCTTTTTTATGCCTCTCTGAGTGCCACCTGGGTACCGCACCCAATTTCACAGACATGCTGTTTGCCCTTCTCCAACAGCATTATTGCAGATTATTGAAATGGGTGTGAGCTGCTAGATCTGGCATTACTGACACAACGCTCAGGCTACATACAGCCTCTTGATGATCCAATACAATTTCTGAAGTCACTGCCTCCAATCACCCTGTTGGTAGCCCTGCAGGCAGCAGTGCTGGTGTGCATTCCTCTGCCTCCTTTACAGGTACAGTCCCACTGAAAGCCACTGAAATACTTTTCGACTCAGAATCAATCAGAAATTGTCTAAGAATCATATCTCGTGAGGAAGATTTTCAGAGTTGAGCTGTCTTTTCCTCCTGCCAACCAGTCAGATTTTGGCTGTACTTAGAGCTCGCTCTGACAACAAGGGTTATGTCAGTGTCAATGGGACAGGAAAGTGCTTTCACCAACTGTGGCAGATTCTCTGCTTTCCACCTCCGTTTTCACACGGGTTAACAGGAAGAAATTTAATGCACAGAGAGGAAATGTGTATCTTCTCCAACAAGAATGTGGCAATATTTAACAAAAAGTAAATGGAATTAATCACGGATCCCTCACCAACCTATCAAAGTGATACAAAAAGGAAGGAATGCATTAGTTTTAGTTTAATTTGAGTTCCACGCGAGAGCGCATCATTCTGATTAACTAATGGACACTGTGGGAAAGGAATAAAATAACCTCTCCAGGAACTACAGACTAGGAAACCTTCACTTTGCTCCCACTATCCGTTCCCAACATCCCAAGATCATCTCTTCGTAGTGCAAAACAAGACGACGGGCAGCATCCCACTGTGCTTTTTCCAGCCTCACTGTCATTACCTCTGGTAACAATTATCTCTTTCCAAGATATCTATGTTTTTGGGGGGCCATAATGCAGTATTTTCCTTTGTGGCTCTTCAGTGACTGCCACCAGAAGGCAACTTTACAACTTTGCAGCCTAATCTTCTTCATAGTAAATGTTGCAAGTGATTCCTGGTTAAATTTTTAATATAGAAATGAAGGTGCCCCAGACAAATTTATTTCAATGAGCACTGGTAATGGCAACTACTTGGCAGCCCTACATTTCAATCAGATGGACAGCTTGAGCAAGCAGGATATCTGCATTCCTTTGCCTGTTCTTCTATCAGAAGACCTTTCATCACCATTTGCCTTACACAAAGTATACACATCAACTGCTCTGTTTAAAGGAAAAGCTAATGTTTGGCAATTTCAGGGGCAGATTTTTCCATCCAACTTCCATTGGAAAAAAAAATCAGGAAAAATAATCAAGGTCACAAGAGAGCTTGCCAATTCATACTGCTCAGTGGCCTGGATTTATGATTTTTTTCTTTTCCAATTAAATTCACGTTCCCTAAGTGGGGATTTCACACCCCTCGTGTTAAGTAAATTGGTGTCTGGATTTTTATGAGCTTTGGCAGGAAAAAGTAGCCAGTGAACCAAGAAAAATACAGAGCTTTTGGATGGAGGCACTCAGGATTGCAGGCTTACATCTGAACCAAAGGAATGATTGTGAGAAGTCCTTTGATAAGCAAAGACAATCATTTTGATGCAATTTATAATTAAATATTGTTGTGTATCTCCGTTCTTCCAGAACCTCCTCCTGCCACCAGGGTTTCATTTGCTTTATTTATGCATCAGTGATGTATTCTGAATGCCTCTGTAACGTTGATGGATATTACACTTGATGTTTCTCCTTATGCCCCTTTGGTAGTGTAAATGTGAGAAAGGGCAATGAACTTTCGATGACTCTCTTGTGTAACTAAAAAAAAGATTTCTCCGTTGGGTTCAAAAGTTCAGCGCGTCAAGAGAAATCATCTTCTTGGCACCATTGCACAAGGGGCAGGAGAATTTTGGGGAGGGCTTCATCTTGTGTCTACAGATAATTAAACTGGGAAGCAAATTTGGTACTTCTCACCAACAGTGGCATTCAGATGTCCATGTTGATAAATAATTTGTTGTGTTTTTATTGACCTCTGTGACCCTGTGGGGTGGGTTTGCAATGCTGCAAGCTGCTTGCACTGAAGGACAAAAAGCTGTTGGCTCCCATTCGTTGTGGTAAGCGCCTTGGGCCCCCATCAGTCTCTGCTTCAGTGAGGTTGGTAGAGGCAAAAAAACAAGCTCTTTCTATTAACAGCTGGGGAGTGATGGGAAGGAAACATGGAGAAAGAGCAAAGTAAAAAGTCCCGATAGCTTTGACACTCTTCAAAAATTCTCGCAGAACCTGGGGGCTTGGGCCTATCCAAATATAAACTTCCTTTATGCCACACTCATCTGGAGAGCTTGGAAAGCCAATTAAGTCCAAAATCAAATGTGTTGGCAACAAAAGTCCATTCTGGAGAAGAGCCATTGTAGAAAAACCTAGCGACCCTCTGTGCATGGGAAACACAAAACAAAACAAAACAAAGCACCTGCCTACCAAGGAAACAAAAACAAACAAAATCCCACACTCACCAGACAAAAAATCATCAACAAAAAAAATCAAATCCAACAATTCCAACGTGGTTAGTGAGACAGATTTTTATAGTAAATGACTTATCTGGATGACAGGATCAAAACGCAGACTCTAGTCACCAAACTGCTGGGCAGAGAGTAACTGAAGGCTGCCTTGGTAATCACACAGCATTTCTGTAGCATGGTTAAGGGCTCTGATGCAGACAATTCCAAAAAATGTAAAAACAAATTGGCTTTTACCCTGTGAAACAGGCTGTGTTCAGGCTGTGTGTTTTGGATAATGGCGTCTGTCAGGGGAACATCTGTGGAGCACCTGCTGGGTAAGGGGACATACTGGCCCATTGGGTGGGGCACCATCCTCTCCACTTGGTGGCTGATCCTGTCTTTGAGGACGCTGACTTTGACTTATTATGAGTCCTTACTGAAATGGCTTGCAGCACGACTGTGTATGTGTCTGGAAAGCTCCTGGCAGTTATCACATCGTCTTGTGTGCACAACATCTCCAAGATCAGTGCTTCCGGGCCAATCCAAATATGGGGCTAATGTATCTTTCTGAAGAGTCTCCAAGCCTTGAACTAACTTTCTGTTACAACCATCTGCCTCTGCAGCAAGTGGCTGGGAGTGGGACTTACAGAGTCCCCACATCATCACACTCACAGGTATGTGTGCAGATATATACACATTAATATATTGTAAGGACAAGGGTTAGCAAGATGCCCTTGACTAGTGTTCTCCCCTTGTTCAGGACAATTCATGCACCACAGGAACACAGATTAATTCTAAATAAGCTTAAATCCCTTTTCTAACATTAATGGATGCTTTCAACCTTCTTTAAAATTCGTATGTCTTCCTGGAGGAAATTGTGGATTTGAATTTGAAAATTTCCCAAGAGTTAGCTCTCCTTGCAGACAAGGAAAACCATGTCCTGAGCAACATTAGCCGGACTGTGGCAAGCAGATAGAGGGAAATTAGCTTCCTTTCAGGTCAATCCCGGCTAGGACAAACATGAAGACAGTCCTGCTGACAGTCCTGCCTGGAAAGCTAAAGAACGTCTCTGCAGCCACCTAGACTTGTATCTTCACCAGTTAAAGGTGTTTCCTGCACCTTCTCTGTATTTTTGCTTTCTGTGATTTGCCTCTGAATACCCTCACAATCGTCTTCCACACATTAGGGTTGCACCTGGTCCTGGCACAGGCTGCAGGCTGAAGAATTGCCATGTGACTGGCTGGGGAACCTGCACTCCTCAGCGGTCTTCATGGCTTGCCCTAACATTAATCTTTTTACAACAGCATCCAGTGGACTGCCAGTAGCTGTCAGTATCCAATGTTTCAGAAGAAAAATGATGATATGTTGCTTCTCTGTTTCTTGGTGTGGCTTTTCTTGGAGAAGAGCTGAGAAGTCTGACTCCCACTGTGAGTGTCAAATCGCTTTAACCATTATCCCCTGAACCCAATTCTGCCGGTATTTGCTGACAGATCACACTGCTGTAGGTGAAAAGGTATCTGCCGTATTGTTTTGCAGTCTGCAGCATAAGGCAGCTTTTAGACATCGTGATTTCCTGAGTGTTTTTCCTACACTGCTTTATGAAGGCTCTTGAGCAGCTGCACACACACAGGTGAGGACATGGAAGAGTTTGTCTCTGGGTGGAGCTCCGGTGAGGTAATTTAACTTGCTCCTTTTCTGAGTTTACTTACGTAACCTCAAACCGTTGAAAAA
The DNA here is from genome assembly GCA_013396635.1 of Penelope pileata. Taxonomy (NCBI): domain Eukaryota; kingdom Metazoa; phylum Chordata; class Aves; order Galliformes; family Cracidae; genus Penelope; species Penelope pileata. Next base: position 30,493 of record WBMW01002412.1, on the reverse strand, counting down.
ATGTGGGGTTTACGGTGGAATTTAGGTAAGTTACCATTAATTGTCTAAAAATCTTACTGCTTCCTGTTAGTAGAAAGTGACAGACACCTCCCTGCAGTGGCTCTCCTTCCCTCAGATGGTGTGATGCCCTCCTTGGCTCCATTAAGAGACAATATATGTCGAGAAGATGTTTAGGAAAGCTCAAGCACATGATGCTAGTGTGGTTGCCTTTAACACAGTTAGCCAAAAAACTCGGATTAATGTCCCTAGGACACATTACTTCATTGGTGTGACTTGGGCAGAGGAATCTCTTCCGGTTGGTCGTAAGGCCACGTTTCTTCTATAGCGAGATCAATCCATCCCACTTTCCCCCTTCCAGATGAGGTTGTTCATGTCTACAGACCCTCACATGCAGCTCTGGAATGAGCAATTGTACCACTTCCTTGCCGTGTAGGAAAAAACATGGTCTTCTCCATGATACCGCCAGTCAAAAATGTTTTTGACATTTGTTCATGAAAGCCATGCCAAGACACTGAGATACACATGGAAGATTAAAGGATTCGGCACTCCAGACCTTTGTCTGCCCCAATTGGAGACATGGAGAGGGCTTTGGGAAGGCTTAGTGTCCCACGTTCGTCCAGGTCCAGCACAAAGGGGGACAGGAGAGCAGACTGGAACCAGTCTTGAAACTAGTCCTCCCTTGGAGCCTGTCTTAGAATTAGCCCTCTCTCTCTCAGAGTCAGGTACCTGGTGGATGCTTGCTATTCAAGTGAAGCATTTAACACCAAAGTTAGTAAGTTCTTCACCAGTTTGCTTTAAACGAACTATTTCCAAGGAATAGATACGGACAGCTACTGGATTTCTCAGCTATAGGAGCCCTGCACTAAGCATAGGAATGGATTTTTTCCATCATTCTTCAGTAGAACAGCACAGTTTTAATTTATGCCTCATTACATGATTTTTCTTTTCTATTTTTTAATATTTGGTAGAGGGAGAGACAAGATAGGTCACAAGGTCACTAATGCATTGGAACAGACTGCCCAGGTGGGCATGGGGTGGGGTTGAACTGGATGATCTTAGAGATCTTTTCCAACCTTTATGATTCAATGATTCATCTAAACTTGCATGAACTACATGGAAATATTAGCTGAGAAGGAACAAAACTTTGAATTTCAGGAGGCTATTCCTCTAGGATGGTCTGTGCTAAAGCTAAGAGGTGTTTCATGACTATCTGTATAACAACAAGGGATATGTGGAGACAGTTGTTTACGTGGATCCCTGGTGCATATGGAAAGTTTTTTTGTGGGAGAATATCTTGAACTGCTGACAGCGATGCTCTGGATCAGTAGAGCAGCAGATTGTCTCTGCTTGGACAGTGGCAAAGCTACTCCCAGCACTTGCTAAGACATTTGCAAAACGAGCATGCTCATCTCTATACACTGAGCTTTGAAGTGTTTTTTGGCTTGTGCATGGCATGTGAGTGCCAGCAAAGGACATGAAGCTTATCATTTTCAAAAGGATGACTGTGGCAACTGACAATGTTGGGGAAAAAAATAAAAAATTGTGTCAGCTATTTTTGCTGCCTCCAGCATGGAAGGTCAGCAGGCAGTTTCAGAGCAACCTTTGTTTGTTGTTTGGGGGCCAGCTCTGTCTCTGGCCATTTTTTTTTCTTGGTTAGTGCTCCGTGACTGATGAGGATCTCAGTAAAACACAAATTGATTTGCTTGGCTTTCATGGTCACCTCTGGACTGTAATTATTCAGGCAGGAAAAATTAATTAGCGCAGTGCAGGCTGAGTGCTGTTCTCCAAGCACTGCTGAATATTAATTGGAGAGCTCCAGAGAAAGGTGCTGATTCATAGCATTGAAGGATGGGGTGGGGGTTTTACCAGGGATGGAGGTTGAAGGGGGCTGAAGGTCAAGATGAGGTATTGTTTGTATTCCATCATTTAGCGCTGCACCTTCTTCCCTCTGTTTAGATGTGATAGCTAGCCATTAAAGTCTGCTTGCCTCCTTCAAACAACAAATGGTATGAAAATAGTGTGTTATGTCATCTGAGTGCATACACAGATATTTTGGGTGTGTGCAATGTTCAGTAGGAAAAGTTTAGATGCAATTGTTCTCCAAGACACCCATTAATGATTTTTCTGTTACTTCTTTCCATTATGCCATTGACAATAACAATACAGCAGTGACAGCTCAAGTTGTGTTGCTTTAGATAGGAGCTGCTGTAACATGCCTCCTTGGCAGAAAAATTTCTAGGGTTTAGAGCTGAACTCATAACGATGTGGGTCATTGAAAAGTCATTCCTCTATTGTTGCTATACCTTCTGAGTTATTTTCATTTTGACATCTATTACCTTTCTTCTCTCCAATTGCTTTATTACTGGGTGGAAGATGCATTTCACAAGCCAGTTTCCTTTTAGCTCAACAATGAAGGAAATATTGAATGCTGAGGTTGTTGAGGAGTAAACAGTGATCATTGCACAGACATCACTCAACTGCTGCTGTAGGTGACTGGTTGAGCAAGAGCTCAGGAAATGACAGTCAACAGAGAATATTTTCTGCAGTTTCCTGTGATTTTTGTAGGCTGCCATGGGCTGTGCACTTGCTTCACTTCCTATGTGTTCATATCCAACAGCAAGTGAGAGCCAAATAGCTTTTTCTGTTCACAGATTTGATAATTAAATGAAGTTTTCTTTGCACCCAAACTATTCCTTTGAGTTCAAAATATTTAAAGTTCATATCTAGATTTTTTAAGTTGTTTGCTTTCCTTTAAGGATCTGAGTCGTATTACTGACACCATATCTAACGGGAAGGTTTGGTGCACTCCTCCCAGGCTGCTGATGGAGAACATGGCCCAGAGCCCAGAATGTTGCTCATGAATGAGCCAGGCGCCTACCTCAGTTTTACTTTCTCTGTTCCCTCAGAAAATTTTGAGAAGTGCAGCTTTATCAAACAAAACAAAACAAAAAAGATAGAAACCCTATTTTTCTGGTCATCTCTATGTGGTGTCTTCTGGGTTCACTGCTAATGCTGAAATAGGACAATGTACCTCAAGTCTGCATTGAATTGTCAGGTGGGAGGAGAGTTTGTCATTGTTATTCATCCACAAAACTTCTGACCTACAAACACATGCTATTACAAAGAAGACCAAATCTACCTCCAAAGGTCAGTTTTATTGACTGCAGTTCAAAACCCAAGAAATCGTATGATTTCTAACAAATTTCATTGTATCTTCCTTTTTCCAATATATTTGAGAACAATCCTGATCAATTCAGAATAATCCTGACAAGATGGAGAAAAGCACAGAAGAAACTCAGTACCATCTGATAGACACCAAAGCAACGTGCTCTTCCTCCTAGGCAAGAATTGGGCAACAAGTATTGGGCAGGAAAGATCTAACTTGGCAGTGATACTGTAGGAGATGACTGGGAGACAATGATTGGTCATGAGCTGAACATGAGTCAGGCATAAAACACTGCTGCTGAAAGAGAAAATGGGAATATATACACATGTATTCATATATATATTACAACCACTCTTTAAGCATCTGCAGTAAATTTTCTATTGTAAACAGAACTGTTAGGGTCACCATAGGAGTACTTTTGCTCTTTTAGAAAACCACATTTCAAGAAAGAGCTATATCAATTGGACAGAGATCTCTGAGGGAGAAATGGATTTGAGACATTCCCCCAGAGAAAGGGCTGAAAGGAATGAGGGAATAAATTCGTTTCCATCTGTTATGAATGTGGTAGAAAATTCTGTGTTTAATTTGCCTGACAACATTTAGGGAAACTTGGTTTTTTGTACGAATGTGTGAGAATGGTGCTACCTTTTGCCAATGACCTTCAGCTCTATTCCTGACCACAGTTCTCCAGAACACTTTTCCAGGCAAGTTGGAGCTACTTGGGCACCATCCCCATAATAAAATCATTTTCTTGTGGAGGTGGATGCGTCAGTGTTTGATCTGCCGGAGATGTGCCCTTTATCTATTTCACCATGATGAGTTTCAGCCACCGTGATGACCTCAGTCCTGCATAGACTCCATTCCTTGAGTGGAACTTTTATATGAAAAGTTCTTTTTATTCAATACATTTATTAAAAATGTAACTTTATTGAAAAATTATCATTTAAACGATCAGATTTTCACAGAATCCTATCTAAATGTGATAGTTTAATCAAACAATTACTGAACATCTATCCAACTCATTTAAATAATAACTACTCTGCTGTCTCTGTTTGGAATCACAGTTGTTGGTTGAGAATCTTTAAGGATATGAGTCTCCCTTTTATCATCCAACATCACTTCACCTGAGCCATTTCAATCACAATAGGGTTATTTAACTCTTTTAGCATTTTTGGTAATATTTCCTAGCTTTATGTCACCTGCAAATCTCAAATTTCAGACCTAATTTTTAGTCCCCAGCCACTACGACTGTACTGAACACATCTAACTTTGAAGTCTGCTCTGAGTTGGAGGACGTGTCTCCATAGGTCCCTGCCAGACTACATTTCTCCATGAGTGTGTGCTTCTTTATCAGCTGTGGTTTCAGAACTGTTTCTGAGCATCACCACAGGTGACGTCGCCATTTCTGGTAGTTCTCTCTTCAGCATGAGAAGTTGCAAGCTCACTTTGTTCTCTTCCAGCTCCAGAGCCCGCATCCATGGCTAAGGCCTCAGAATCTCACAGGAAGTGAGGTAGATTTACAAAGGAATGTTACTAAATGCTTCTGAAACAACACAGGTTAAATAAATTATCTTCTAAATTACTCATTTTCCCCTTCTTTCCTAGTCTTATCTATTCTTGCTGAAAATATTTGCACAGCATTGATGTCAAACCAGCGGATCTGCACTTTTCTGGATTACTTTTTATACCCTTCCAAACAGAGGTTTTATACCTGTTACTCTCTCATTCTGGGGACTACCCTGGATTTGCGCAATCACTGTATCCATATGGATCCTGAGGAGCACCCAGAATATGCATTATCACTATATCTATACTATATGTCCCTCACTGACTTTTTGTTCTGTATGCCAAAGCTATTAATGACCCAGCTGGCTTCCAGATTTTTAGTTTTCTTATGAATCACAATAGATTTTGACTTGGCTGATGTTTTGCCCTACCCTCACTTTGTCTGGGACTTCTGTCATTGCCCTCGATATTGCTCTGTTGTTGCTGATAGCTGCAGGAAATAACACATTCCATATTGGAAGCATAAGTAACTTTTGATCTATTTTTGCCTTAACTGTGCAACTACTCTAATTTTCTCTGTGGCTTCAGTACTATTTACTATTATTTTTTGATTTCCTATGTTCAGAAGGTTTTCTGTAACTCTTACCTTATTTTTAGTTTGCAGCCTCTGAAATATACCTCTTTTCACTGCTCTCTCCCTTTTGAATTTTGAATTTTTAGTAACTATGCCTTCTCTGCTCTCAAATCCCAGAGCTGCTTAGTCAGACTCAGTAACTCATATCCTTACATTTTAAAGTTTACTTTTCTATGCCTCCCAGCCTTTATTCTAGTACTGTTTTTGTCAATTTTGAAAAGTAAAATGAGAAAAGGTAGTTCATGATAACACTTTATTCAACTTTTACTGCATTTAAACAATATGGGAGCTATGTCTAAAATGCTCTTTATACTTTTTCACTTTTGTAAAGAAATCCGTCATCTACAATATCTGATCCAATATAAGCAGTAATTATCTCTGAATTCATTGCTGGAAGCTGAAGTCTCCCAACATTCCCATCATTGTTTCTGAGCCAGAGAACTGTACAGAGACGAATCACTGTTAGCCTGGAGCTAGGGGGCAGAGTGCCTTTGTCTTTCAAACCATCCCTCCTGATAGTGATTTGCACAAAGCCACTCCTTTGCCATGCTGTTACATTTCTTTCCCTACCCTCTGCTTCCTGCTAACACAAAGCACCATCCTATTCCATCCATCTGCACCGGTTTCCAGCCTCCCTAATGTTTATTGGTACCTGCATGACATTCATGCCTTTGTTCACCCATCCTGTCTTGACACGCGTCATAGCTGCTTCCTGTCCTGTACGTGATCACTTCAAATTCTGCATGACAGTCAGGTCTTCTTCCCATTGCTCTCCATCACTTAAAGGAGGTTGTATTGGATTAGCTTCTTGGCATTGTCTCTTACACTGGTAGTCCAACATCGTCTCAGTCCATACAGCTGGCCATCAGCTGAAGTGATAGGGCCTTGTCCAGCCCATTTACCTCCCTGGAAATCAGCCATTCCCTCTCCTAAGAGAAGGAAATGGATTTTCTTACCCTTTCTGCAAAAGCTCTGCCGTCTTTGCGATCTTCTAAATTTTATGGTACAGTAAGCTTTCGCTTCCGATGAAGTGTAGAAGTCATTATGAGTAATGTCAACAAATTAGAAACATGACAATAAAAATGATATTTTAATGCAAAAGGAATATTTTAAAAGATCATTTTTTCCCATAAATGTTTGTTCTAAAATGTTAAAATTGTGGCTAATTAGAAGAAATGCTTTTAAAAAGTTGGAAAGTTTTCCATTCACCAGGATGGGCAGGCAGAGCAGTGAAGACCTCTATGGATTCAGCTCTTGGCTGAACCCTTCATGACCTACAGGAAGCTCTTCCTATATCTGTCCCTCTGTTTCTCCTTCCCCTCTCTGTCCTGTCTGATTACATTACTGGCTCTCAAATTGCTCCAGATAAGCATACCACCCAGCAAAACTCTGTCTCAGGCTCCAGAGGTACCTTTAGGCACAACCATCCTATGAACAGACAAGAATGATTTTCTGTGTAATTGCAGCCACCAAACTCCTCTAGCTCTGCATCATTAGCCTGCCCTGAGCTAAATAACATTTTAATCACTCTGATATGTCAGCTGTGGCTTTCTTCACTGTCACTCCAGCAAAATCTGCCCACATTTCTTGATTAGACAGAGGGTTCTCCACAGCAGGCATCCGCTTCCATGTGCAGGAAGCAGTGAGACATCTCATCTTTACACAGAACGTCGCATATGTTATATGCACCCACATAAGTCAGTTCTGAGCCCAGAACTGAGCAACATGGGCTTTGTATCTCAGACCCGGTGTTGCTGGTTTGCTGAGAGTGGTTAGTGAGACTGAAACAAACATCCAACACCTGAACATCTGCCATGGAGCTTTTGCAGGCTGTGGTAGCCACCTACATCACAATACCTGTGCAGGGTCCTCAGAATTGATGTTAATCAGCAGCACATCCTTGCCTGGCCTTAGGTCACATTCCAGCCTCAGAAGCGCTTGCAATCACTGGCTTCTTCACTAGCCTCCCCACCATCTACGTGAGTTGTCCAGCTCCTACAAGCATTTCTCCTCCAAATCTTCTTCCTTTCAGAGTGATTATTGACATTTCAGAGATATTAGTGAAGTCTCCCAGGACAATAGCACTGGCCTGAACACCAACAGGCCATGGTGAGTATGTTAAGCACATGCTCTTGAAGACAGAATGGGAAATCAGAAATACTGACTCAAGATATGCCCCTGTCAGAGATATTCCAACCCAAGAAACACCTAACTTCTTCAATCTTGATTCCAGAGATGATGTTGCTGCTGTTGGTGTCAATTAAGCCAAAAAAATCGTGGAGAACTGAATTCAGACTGTCAACCCAAGGTTTGGTTAGGTTGCATGGATTGATATATATCTGTGAGAGGCAAGCTGATGCTGTCTGCTGTGATCATGGGCCTGCAAGCAGCCTGCCGCTCGTGCATAACAAGCAAAGGAACGGAAGTTTTGTCATGGTGATTCCTGCCCTCATTTACCACTCCTCAGCAGAATGAATTTGGCCCATGAGACTGTGCCACCAGTGAAGGCTTCTCACCAACATGTCAGCGTGCCAGGGCAGTTCCTTTCGAGCTGTCCACTCATTTCTCAGATGGCTCCATTCAGAATGGGGATGTTTGTTAGGGGTTTAGAGGCTACAGCAATCCAGACTATCAACAGGCTGTGGTATCTGCAAGACAGACTGGAAAAAAATGTACTTCTTGTTCTGAAATTTTTTTTAGGAAAGATCGCTTATTTTGAGTGGGTATAAGAGGATTTCCTTTGACTTTTTTGGAAGACAACCAAGAAAACCCATCTGAAACCTAGAGACAATTCAATGCCCTGTCACAAGAAGCATCCGGAAGTCTGGCATTTCCTAAATTTTGAAAACATGTTTTGAACAGACAACATAATTAACATATTTTTAAATATTTAATTAAAGTCTAAAAAACAACACTAGATCTCCAAGAAAACCTTTTTGCTATCTCCACTACCCTATGATAAGAAATTCCACTAGGCTTCTTTGTTTTGTATCTTTCAGTGAAATCAGTTATTAATCCAATGAAATATTTTAGCCATGTACCTATTATCATTAATAGTCTTTTGTGAAGAGCCTTATCAAAAGCGCTTCAACAATCCTAGCAAATTGTATGAACTTAGGTCACATCGCTCTTTGATTTTAACTTTTCAGGTTAACAAGACTTACTTTTCCCTTCAGTAACTGTGACAGTTTGAACAAATCAAGCTACAGTGCATTATCTAAATGGTAATATTTGATTCTCAGACTGTTTCCCTTAGTCTTTCTGACATGACTGGGCAATTTTCTGATCTCTGTATTTGCTGCAAGTATGGATGCAGGGACTGATGCACTGAAGACATTGGAAAAACAGTCTTAGAAACTCCTTTAAAATCTCGAAATCTGTTTTTAAATGATTCTTCCTGCAGACTTGATGATTGTCCTTAAAGTGTTCTTCTCCTTTATCTCCAGCTGCTGCTTTTGTTAGCAGACATAGTCCCTAGTCATACTTCTCAAAATGCCAAGGACTTGCAGGACCAAGTCACTAAAGCACGTTGAATGATCCATCCCACGGCATACCAGCTAGGCAGTGGACCATCCAGTGGATTTGACAACCTGTGATGTGCCGTTTTCCCATACAGAAGCATTATTATGCTGTTAGTAGCCCACATCCTGAATGATTCACAGCTTCTGCATTTTGTCGTGCCTCTTCTTAAGAAAGGTGATCGGAGTGCTATAAGAAACTCAGGCCTTACATGAACAAAACAACACTTTTCCCTTTGCATTGAAACATGTGCCCAGTATGCTCTGCTTATAGTCTACAACTTGTAGTCTACATACTTTGGTTGAGAGTTCCACTTTCTGCCTCAGTTTTGTTCAGACCATCCTTCCAAGCAGGATTTCCTGTCCAATGTTCTCTATGACAGATTACTTTGCTTGATCAGAGGCTTACTGCTCACTCTGCCAAACATAGATGCTGATCAGTTTCTTAATCGTCTGCTAGGAAAATTGCAGAGGGGTAGAAGTAGAAGTGGGTAGCAGTGATGCAGGAGTGAGAAGACATGACAAGGTGAGAACATGGGACATAAGGAAGCAGCCAGAGTCCTTAGAAAGAAAGCATGAAAAAAAACTTCCAACAGTGGGACATGGTGGATTGATTGGAGCTCTAAGGACCACACACATCTAGAGACGTGTTATACCATCATGGAGTTGCCTTTGTCTTTATTTCTCGTGTTCTGCAATGACATCCCAAGACAAACACTCTGTTCTGCAGAAAGAAGATATGATCCAGAAACAGTGAGGACAAGGAGCCCTCCCGCTCATTCTTCTGTCGGCTGGAAGCATTTTCTGTTCTCAAAAAAACTGGTTTTGAGGAGTGGGAAAGACAGCACTGCTGGACTTGTGCTTTCTCCTAGATCCTGCCATTCCACATCATACTTTTCCTTTGCTTTATATTCTTTAACTCATGTCTATTTTTTCTTTGTCTTCTCTCATCCACCACGGACTTTATTGCTATTAGTGAACATCCAGACTGCGCTGCTTTCTCCATTCCCTCTGTTCCTTTCCTGTGTCTTGTCTCCATTTTCTGCAACTGGACCACATCGTCTTGCTCAGCAAAGTGGCAACGCGTCACTTAAACCATAAACTGATGAACTTACAGCTATGCAGCACAGCTGCAGACCAACAATCATTTCTAAACTGCATGTCGCCATTCTTCCGCATGCAGGCTGTGATGATGCCGTGAGCAATCTCGTCTCTTAGGCATCCTTCCATTTCTTCTCTCCCCAGACCCTCAAGGTATCCGAGTCAAAACTCCCCCCTCCATCCTCCCCCATCTGTCTGTCCCACATTCCTCTTTCCTCAGGGCTCATATTTTCTTGAATCTTATTCCTGTGTGTAGACACTTAAATTACAGTCTTCCTCTAAAGCACTTACAGCTGGATCACGTCCTGCAATCAAATCATATGCCCAGCAAGCAAAGGACTCCATGCAACATCCTACTTTCCAACTGAAATCTACAGGTATACCTCAAGGTTTTTGGGGGGCAGGAAGAACAGAACTGCCATATTTCATACCCTCACACTGTATCTGTTTCTAAAATCCAATAGGAGTATAAAAAACACAGGGGTGAGGAAGAAGCATGTAGGAAGCCTTTGATGTGACGCTTCAAGTTCCTTGAGGGTCTGCTCTGACTACCTGGACACTTTGCATTTGTCAATTATTGCATACAGAAGAAAAAATAATCCAAAGAGGAAAGACAGGACATAGAACGGTTCAGGTTGGAAGGGACCTCAGAGATCACCTTGTTCCAACCCCCCTGCCATTGGCTAGGACACCTCCCACCAGACCAGGTTGCTTAAAGCCCCATCCAGCCTGGCTTTAAATACTTCCAGGGAGGGGGCATCCACGACTTCTCTGGGCAACCTGTTCCAGTGACTCACCACCTTCACAGTGAAGAATTTCTTCCTTATATCTAGTCTAAATTCACCCTCTTCCAGTTTATAACCATTACCCCTTGTCCTGTGATTATCTATCCTTGTAAAAAGCCCCTCCCCAGCTTTCCTGTAGGTCCCCTTCAAGTACTGGAAGGCTGCTATCAGGTCCCCCCGCAGCCTTCTCTTCTCCAGGCTGAAGAGTCCTAACTCTCTCAGCTGACTGGGAAGACCTTGGCTCAGTTCTCTGCAGTAAGATTACAGCAAGACCACAGCCTTGTTGCATCAAATTCCCAGCTTGGTCCTAGGGAAGCTTGGATTTGAATACATATCACATGATTTATTTCCATGTCCCTGACAGGTGGCTGCTCACTTTTCAGTGCTGAACTCCCATTGAAGTATAGAGTGACGCTAGATCACTGGGTGTGGGCTTCAGGGAACTCAGCCCCTGACGCCTCTGAGAGATGAGAATCATAAGCACTGTACATACATGAACATATTGCCTTCTACCAGCAGAAATGCCACTGCTCAGCCACTCTTTATAGAGCCTGTACAAAAGGTTAACCTTGAGCTAGGTCATGGTTTGAATTTTAGATATACTGTTGTGATTTGGATCCACCCGTTGGACTCTGAACTTCTCTACTTTTCCCTATATCACAAGGAACAGAGACTGCCACCTTCCAGGTGCAAGGAGATAATTTTCTCAGCTCTGCAGAAGCTCTATTGCTTCTCGTGTCCAGAAATAAGGTGTCTCAGTCACCAGCACCATTCCCTCTTGTTCTTCAAGCTAGTTCTTCTGCAGCAAACTTAGGTACCACCCACAGAAATAAAGAAAGTGAGCCAGAGACCTGCTCAGGATGGCAGTGGTACAGGCTGCAGGAAGCCTGTGTTCAAATCCCTGTTCTGCCTGAGGCCCTGATCCTGTATTCTTCCACAAGCTGTCTGCTGCCATATGCCCGAGAGGATGGAGAGAGAACATATCTTTACCTCTTTCCATTTATTGTTGACATACAATGTTGTAGTTATCCAGCCTCAATCGGTGAGATACAGAGAGGGTTCTTCTCTCATTGTCTCTGTGCCGTAAGGGGAACACCTCCAATTTGATACATATATCAGTACAAAATCACCAGTGATCTGCAGTTCTAAAGACATGTGGAATCTGTCCCTTCAGACTGGTGATGGCTCCATCACCCATGCAACCTGATGATCTCCCAAGCTAGTGAGTGAACAGGAATGAACCCCTCTGCTGCAGGACTTAACAACTCTTGTCTGAAAACAGTGCTCAGGGAAAAGAATTCCATGGTTTTTACCTTGGATGCATAAAGAGATTGTGTACAATTTAATTCTTTTATGTTCTTCATTAATACACGTAATTTAAAAAATGTTTTTCCTCAAACTTACTTCCACTGTGTACACAGGAGGGAGATAATTAAGGCTGGTGTGTTGCTTGAATCCTGGAGGAAGGTTTGGTCCTGTGGCTTTGAAGGATTACTTATATAAAGGCTTCCCTTTTCTCGAAGAGGAGATGGTCCAAGAGCATCTACGCAAAATCAATGCGCACAAATCCATGGGCCCCATTAAGACGCACCTGTGTGTTCTGAGAGGGCTGGCAGAGGTGATTGCAGACCCACTCTCTATCATCTTTTAAGGGTCTTGGAGAATGGGAGAGATGCCTGAGGACTGGAGGATAGCCAAAGTCATTCCAGTCTTCAAAAAGGGCAATAAAGAGGATCCGGGAAACTACATGCAGTGAGCCTCACCTCAGTCCCTGGGAAGGTGATGGAACAGCTTGTTCTGGATGCCACCTCCAAGCCATTGGAAGAGAAGAAGGTTATCAGCAGTAGTCAGCATGGATTCACCAAGGGAAATGGTGCTCGACCAAGCTGGTGGCCTTCTGTGATGTCATAACCAGCTGGGAGATGGGAGGAGAGCAGTGGGTGTTGTGTACCTTGACTTCAGCGAAGTGTTTGATAGTGTCTCCCACAATATCCTTATAATGAAGCACAGAAAGTGTGGGATAGACAAGGGGACGATGAGGTAGGTTGAGAACTGGCTCAGTGGCGGAGCTCAGAGGGCTGTGATCAGTGGCACAAGAGTCTGGTTGGAGGCAGTAACCAGAGGTATTCCCCAGGTTGCTGGATCTTGTCTTTTTCAACATTTTCAATATCTGCCCTGGTCAGGTGTCACCAGGAGCACCGTGCCCAGTTCTGGGCTCCCCAGTACAAAAAGGACAGGGATCTCCTGGAAATAGTCCCGTGGAGGGCATCAAAGCTGATCAAGGGCCTGGAGCACCTCCCTTATGAGGAGAGGCTGTTCTGTTCAACCTGAAGAAGAGAAGACTGAGAGGGGATCTGATCAATATTTGTAAATATCCAAAGTGCTGGAAATACAGAATCCTCTGTATTTCACCTGCTGCTTGATTCATTGCTCTGTCCCAATTCACCAATTTCTGTCAGGTTATGGGCACAGCATTTTTGCACACAGGTACCAAGCTCTGCCTGTCCATACATCCATCAAAGTACAAAACATGCCTGATAATGGAAAGGAGTGATATTTAACATCAGATGATGTGCCTAGCCAGGCACGTTTTCAAGGGATGTGTGAGTTGTAATGTTGGATATTTGTTTCCAGCCATTATCCAGAGTTTCGTGACATCTGCTGTGACTGCACCGTGGGATCTTCTCTATCCCAGCATTATCATACATCACTCCAGCACAGCTACCTGTGGGCAGTTTTGGTTTCCCTAAGGATGTATCCGCGCTGGAGATTTCCATGGGTCTGTTTCCAAAACCATTAAAAAATTATGAGGGCAGAAAAAAACAGAGCTATTCTGGAAAGAAGCAATATTCTGCAAGGAAGAAGAGTTTGTGCTGCTAGAAAAGTCTTCCCCTGGAAAGATCTCATCTGATCTCCTGTTTGTTTTTCATTTGTTATTCAATTATATGGGAGGCCTCCAAAGCGAGGAAGTAAAGGGCGCAGAATCTGCTGCAGGTCACAGAAAGGCTGGAGAATTTATGTTCCCTGGTTTGCAACATGTTACTCGTATCAAAGCCAAACATTGCTTTTGTTTTTACCTTTTTTGTAAACTTTGATTCCTGTGCATCAGACAACGATTTCTGTTTCATTTTTTGTGCAGGGAGGTTACTACCCCTTTTCATTTCTTTTCCCCAGCATGAAAAAAAATATGGAAACTGAGATACTGTGACCACAACAATAAGACAGAATGTCATGGTAGCCCACACTGCCTGTGGGAGCAAGAGGATGTGATGGGGGACCTCAGGACAACTGCAGGAGATGTTTGGTATTTTGCAAGTGCTTGGGACAGCCAGCACAGAGCTCACTGCTCTGCTCATGCTCAGTGCAGTGGGTCTCTGCTGGCTTTGTAGCAAAAGGCTGCGTGCTGGGAGAGGAAAATTTTAAGCTATACATCTAGGGGCTGGGGATGCTGTCCTCACAGCCATTGCCTTTAGGTCCTCCTTTGGTGTTTGAGCTACTGCAGAGGCTTTCAGCTAGCTGAGAAATAATCAAGGAAAGGTATTCCTGTGTTTTTTTGGTCAGGAAATATTGCAGGCTATCAGAGCCCTTCAAAAATCTCATGCTTTGATAGTGCTCCCCCAGCAAGATGTCTTAGGGCAGGAGAGCCTCCTCTGCTCTGAAGCTGTGTCTGCTCAACCAGTGGGGGGTGGCAGGTTCAATCCTGTTTTCCAGGTTGGGAAAAAGGAATGATACATCACATAGACAGCTGCCTCCTACCTTCCATTCTTCTGCCAGCCTGCTGGTATTTCCCATTATTTCTTCTTCCAGAAAATTCCAAAACATGCTGGTTTTACACATATTTCACTTGTCCCTATAGCGTGTTCCTTCATCAGTGACCATTTATCCTGCAGAGATAATCCTCAAGCCCACCAGCGAGCTGTTCCAGGGGATCAGAGTGGGCAGAGCCACAACAAAGACTCACAGGACCCAGATCTTTGTTCTGCTTTCTGTGTACTCGGTATTTCCATGACAGCAGGCAACCATTTGGCAACAAGGAGAACCAAGGCACAGCTTTACCCAGCTCCTGGCTGACCCTGGTGAGATTACACCATCCAGCCATATCTTCCTGTAAAATACTATGTGGTTTACGTTCCCTGGTGCACCACTGCAGAGTGGTACCTCCACTCACTCATCTGAGCAACCTTTAGCTCTGGATTTTGGTACACCGAATAGCCTTTCTGGTAGGTTGTCAGAGGAGGGAGTCCTGCCCATGAGGTCTTTCTACAGGCAGAGATGGCACTGAAGCTGTCTCCTCCTCCAGCCAAACTTCAATGAGCCTCAGAGGTGAGCCCGAAAGAGGCTCTGAGCTCCAGCACCAGGGAGATACCATAAAGCTGGAGTCAATCCAGGGAAGCGTGAATTTTCCAGCCAAAGGCAGAACTAGTGAAGTTGTTTATCCTCTGCTTCTTCACAGAGAAGAGAAGGCATATGTGGGCAGGGGAACTCCTTCTATAATCTCTTAATATTTTGAAATAATTTGTGTATGTCTGAGAACATTTGATCTTCTCTGATACCTGAAGATTATCAAGAGACATTGTCAGGTTTTGTGGTAGAGATTGAATGGGGAAGGGAAGCAGATTGTTAGTGGTAAAGTAGCTTTCCTGTCTGAACTGGTTTAACCTTTGATAAGAGGTAAGGATAGGATGTTCTGTCATAGTGCTTTATGTCAGTCCAAGGCAAGTTTTGAGCAATTGCTCAAGGACATGTTTGATCAAACAGAACTGTTCTGTTTCTGGGGCTGGACTTGGAGAGCCTGAGTCTGTGTGCCTACAGATGAGAACAACAACGTGCTGGAAGAATTTTGTCATGGGAGGAGGATCAGAAAAGGCAACAATCCCTTCCCTACTCTCTGCACATTTCTAGGCACTCTTCCATTCTCATCACACTCCATTCAGCAATGCTTTTCTGCTTTGGAGATGTTCCTGGTTTTAGAGCCAGTTGCTTCTCAGCCACTCTGCTGTGGACCCCCTCCAACCCACCCAGATAACTTTGCAGCTTGAAGATCCCAGCAGCTGTCTTCATGCACACAGACGCAAACTGATCCAGCAATAGCTCTCCCATTATGAGATGACTCAGGAAAACAGCAAGATCCTTCTCTTCCCCTCATCTTCCATCATTTGCTCTTCACTCCATCTGCTCCATTTCTGCAACAATGAAACATTTGAGACTTGCCTAGAGGAGCTAATGGAAGACAGAGGTCCTTCTGCCTGCAGGTTTGGTCAAAGGCACAGTTAAGCTTTCTACGCAGAATTGGAGGTGGTCCCTGCATAATACGGCACTTTCTGTTTGCACAGCATTGGAGTCTATATCAGCACTATCTAGGTGCTGCTCAGAGAAGGAGTACAGTTAACGTAATATTTTGCCAGAAATATGGAAATTGTACTCTAGGGGGCGACAAACTGACACATTCACTGGGCCATATTTGCGTGAGAACAGACCGCGAAAGGCTTGTGTTATCTTTATAATGTGCTGTAGGAAGCAATTCCTACCAATGGTGGAATCCAAATCCAAGCAAGGAACAAAAAGCCTCCCAAATAGTTCAGTGTAACAACTCCAGCCACACACGCTCCAGGTGAAGAATACAGCTGAAACAATTGCAAAGAAGAGCTGTGAGACTGGTCTCTAGATGGACTAATGAGTGTGATCTGCCACACTCCTTGTCTTCTACTTCTATGCAGTCACAGAATGATGGAAAAACCCTGGGGGCACCTCCAGCCCATCTTCCTGATCCAAGCAGGGATAAATTCCAACTAAAATCAGATGATTGCTCATGGTCTCTGGCAGTCAAGTTTTTACAATAACCAAGGGCTGAGATTTTTGGCCAAGACTTTGTTATATATCCTTCCTTGTTCATGCCAAACTAACTCTCCTCCCTTCATACCCATGCATGTTTTAGCAACACTCTACTGGACTCTGCAGAATTTTGTGACATCTTTCTTGCACTGTTGTGCTCTCAAACTGTCCACAGTTCTCTGGATGCAACCCCAAGAGTGCTGAGCAGAGGCGAATAAGACACCTTACCATTCTGTCTGCTGTGTTCTTGCTAATACAGCACTGTCTGGAGTGTGGATGATCCATGATTTGGTTTACAGGGGAGAAAATTAGTGGTGACTCAAGAAAAGCTAAGAGTGAGTTCACCGACCTTAAATAATACATAAGTTTAAGCTGGAAACAAGAGGTGGTATAAGGCAGATTGGAAGTAGGATTTGGGGAAATCTCTGAGTTTCACGTCGAGAATGAGGAGACTTCAGACGTGGTAAGTTAAAAGGATAAGGATTGCAAATGCAGAAGATACCTGCCTGGAAGTGTGTTGCCAAGGGCTTGACAGGAATTACTGATAGACGTCCAAACATCTTAACACAAAATGATGTACATGGCTTGGACCAGATCACTCGCACCTTTCGAAACAGAATTGGAAGTCCCAGGATAGCTTGAGCCCATGTGGGCTTGGAATTGGGCTCCATCAAACACAGGAGATTTAGGGTTTTAGAAATATTCTCTGAGACCGTGAGCTGAGAGTTTGAGGGAAAGAAAATGAAAGGGATACTTCATGGGTGACTGAGGCAATTCCGGCCAGTTCCCAGTTGCAGATTTGAAGATCAGAGGAGGGAAAAAATAGCAGGAGAGTGGAAGAATAAAAGGTGTTTCTCCAAATGTATATAAAAAAAAAAAAAGGCATTTCATTCACCTGCATGCTTTTCTCTTGGTTTGTCTCTTCCATTGCTTTGATAAGCAAGATACTAAAGAAATGTCAAGGAAGAAAGAAGAAATTTCCTTTCCCTTATCTATTTTCCCCAAAATGAAAAGATAAAAAAAAAAAAGAAAGAAAGTAAAAAAGCTGAAAATAATTGCTATGATTTAACAAGGCCATTGTGGAATATATTAAAGAAACTGCAGAAGCCAAGGGCTAGCTTTGAAGTAGAGCCTTTGAAAAGCCTTAGCTGTGAGAAACAGCGCTGACCTATGCATGTCCGGATGAAGGGAAGAATATGACGTGTCACACCGAAGACAGGTTTAGGTCTCTGTTTGTCAAAATCATGTGAAGGTGCCTAGTTGAAACATGGTTTTGCTGACACTTGGTGTTGAATTGGCTTGTGCAAGGCCTGATTTAATCCAACCAGAGTCCTGAGGCAAAAAGAATGTCAGGGCTGGGAAGAGGGAAAGAAAAGCTGGGGGAGGATTCCGCGTGGCGGTTGCTGCCCTGCACACCATGGTGTGAGAGGTACAGAGGGATGGAGGAGCCATCTCTCTTCTCCACGACATGCATGTATGGCCAGAGAGCAGGATGGGTTTGTTCACTGGTGCATGTAAGAGGCAAAGAACTGCTGTTTGGCTGCAGTCAGTCTCTGTTAACAATGCAGTAGACAAGCATGCTTCTTTCTCAACCACAACTCCCTGCAAGCAGGTCTGTAGGTCCCAGATGCATCGCATGCCATCACAGAGCAGAAACTACTGCGCATGCACCACTCCCACTGTGGGCACTGTCCCTTTTCTCATCAGCTCAGCCCCTCTCCGCACTGATAATCCTAGTTCTCCAGAGCCCAGACAAGCAGAACAACTCTGAGCATTTTGGACAATTTCCCCGAAGACTTTCCAAAAGAGCAGGGTGAACATTTATGGGAGCAAGGATGCTTATTCCTTTCAGGAGCAAAGTGCTGGAAGTTGATCTCTTGCCTCCTGTAAGGTACCCAGAGAGCACGCCCTGTGCCAGAACTCATTAGAGCAGTGCCACACAGAGTGGCTCATGCCCAGGGGCATGCTGGTGACAGGAGCTGGCTCAGAAACTCCAGGCAGGATGTCATGACCAGCTAAACACACTGTGCCCCTCAGCCATTCCTGATGTCAGGTCAGATGAAGAAGTTAAGTGGTCTGTACCCCGGTGGAGCACAGCCACTGCACTGCAGGGCGTTGGCAACATCGCATGGCGGTGGGCTTCTCCAGACTCCGTAATGGCCCAAGCAGAGCTGGAAGCATGTTGTGATCCAGGTGTGGGGTCAAGGTAAGCAACATCTCCAGAGACAAAAATGCAAAAATGTAGTGTTTCTCTCAGCTGCGTCTCCCAAGTCTCTAGAGCTTCCATCTTAAAGCTGACAAGACCTGTCCTTAGAAAAAGACTTCCTCAAATAAATTTGTTTATTTGTGTATATATATTAGTTAAAAATAAATGTTTGAAGGAAATATCACTTTTCTTTGGAAAATTCTAAAACTTAATCAAAACATCAGGTTTTTTTGACTAAAGCTTTTCATTTTACCAATAAACGCACAAACAACTAAGGCATTTGACAGCAGCAGAAGAAAGGAAAGTGGAATATGATTGCTGATAAAGGTGCAGTTAGCTTTCCCATGAAGACTAGCATGAAGCTCAGTCAACCCTTCATTATGAAACCTCCAGGAAATGCACTGCTAGAATGAGGAAAGCTAACACAAGCAGTCTTAATTTGGACACTCCAGGCAACGGTTTGTCTATTTTGCAGAGATTTTTAAAAACCTGAGTGAGGACTCAGGTCAAGCAAAATATTCTTCAAATGCTTTTGACGTATTCTGGAAGGATTAGATTCACTTGCTGGAAATGCTCCCTCCTCTCTAGGTGAAGCTGCTACAAATTCCTGCTGTGATGTGTCAGAGCAAAGACTTCAGAGACTCTACAGCTTCTCTGGCTCTGTGTCCAGACCGTATGGGAACAGTGTGACTTAAAGCTGATGTGTCATAATCACCAAATGGTTGTAGTTGGAAGGGACCTCTGGAGGTGATCATGTCCAACCCCACTCCTTCCACAGCCTGTGCCAGTGTTCAATCCAAAGCCCAAAGGCCTCGTTGCTGACAGTGAAAACCTACATCTAGACATGTCAAGTGCACAGAGAGGTGTCTCTGCCATCTGTGTGATGGGAGCTTTTAAAGTGATGAATGAAGTACAGTGTGTATCCTGTAGGTACTTACAGCTGGAAGGAGCCCGTCATGAAGTCATGGGCACAGTCATCCAGTCTCAATAATCTCCAGGACTCTGTGTGACATCAGGGTCAGAGCTTCTGCCACACAGATCAGCGCCATGAGCTCTGGGTATCCATTAGAACCGAGGCGATGGGGATGAGTAGAGATAATAGCAGGATATAAATGTGACAGAAAGACATCCCCAGGTGTCTCAGCCCTATGACAGGGAAGTTCATGAGAGTTCAGGAGGAATGCCTGAGTTAAGGAGAATGCCTTCAAGTGAAATGTGTTAGAAAATAAAGATCTTAATTACAGTTACCGTTGCTAACCCTACTGTTGCCAGTTCGCTCAGCTGTTGAAATCTTGTCCTGAGCAGAGACTGGTGCTTATGATTGTGCAAGCAGGCTTTGCAACAAGGCAGCAAACAGGAGCACTGACAATCCAGACCTGCTGCTGTGCAGCTCTGTAGCAAAAAAATCCTATTCTGATCTGAGAGTCCATTGGTCCTGTAGGTTTACCTCTGGAGGGAGAGCGTGTAGCAGGGTTTCTACATGCAAGTATTTCATAGAAATACACGCTGGTAGATTTCACTGGAATCCCTAAGAGAGATTTGTTGAGATGGCTGCCTGGTTTGCAAAGAATTATGCAGTGATGCCTCCAGCAGTGACTTTAACTTACAGTTTGATAATTTGGGGCCCAGCAAAGCTGGAAACATTGTGAAGTTTGACTTGTTTCTTGCACGTGGCCTAGGAGCAAGGTCTGATGCTTACAGCATTGACATTGCAAATCGTGTGTCCCAGCCAAGGAGCTAACACAACCAGCCAGAGCTACCCTGAGTAACCCAGTAACCCTGAGGTCGCTTAATAAAATCAAATGTTAGTTTCACGAACCAGTTAAAAGGAAACTCACTTTCTGTGGGATTATCACACTTTTCTTCTTGTCATTATTCTGTTACCTTTTTCTTTCAGGTCAGCCCCGCTTACCAGATCTTCTTTCTTGTATAAGTAAAATGAAAGAAGTCATTTTGGTGTATTCAGACAGAATTGTCCAGAGATTTACCCATGAAAAATATGACATGAGAAATATTAATCCCTGCACCAATCAGGCAGAGACCTTTATCTCATGCCACACGGTGGTCTGGCTGTTCCATTCAAAGGAAGAAGTGGTGCTGCAGTTAGAAATAATTTTGATTACAGTTTTGATTACAGTTTACAAACGGCCAAAGGATGTGGGCTGAAGTGCATTGCTAGAAAAATCTCTGTACCTCAGTTATCCTCCGTTGAGTTCCCCCTGAGTCCACAGGCTCCATCCTTGCTTTCTTCACAGCTTCTCAGGGGAATGGATGCGTTAGGCAGCTCCAGGCTCTACACACATGTTGAATTATTCACGACGTAATCATCCTTATGCATCCTTACTGAGCACCTCTTAGAGAGCACGCTTATAAATATGTTAACTCCTTGCAGCTCCGAGATAGCTGATTCTGAATCCTTCCCCTTTTCTTTGCTGTTTAGGACTCAGTCATACTAACTTATGTCAGGATAAAAAATTATTTCTTTAAAACATAATTTTATATGACGTAAGGCAACCTTTGGTTAAATTTGCTGTCACAAGGAAACCCAGAATTAATTATGCCATCCTACTGTCTACAGTACACAATTTATTCAGCTATTGCTCTACTTCTGTTATAGCCTACTGCTTGCAAGCATGCAGTTGAAAATGGTTTCCTGTGAGAAATGGCTTGATGAGTTTGTTGGATGATTTAGAAGAACGGTTTCCTCTGCTGTATGAGCTGACACCTGTACAAACATTTTCACAGATCTAAGACAGATTTTGTTAAACCGTAAGGCACTTCTAAGCTCTGTGTTGAGCATCAGTTCATTAGTTCATTGCTCACGCAGGACAGACATACAATCAGGATTAGACAGGCTCTATGTAAGACATTGAAAAGTACTTATAATTAAATGAAGATTTACAGCTAAAACTATTCCTGAACACTTGGAAAAGGACAATACAGAATTACAGAGAACCAGAAAGGAATGAGGAGGATTAGAACAGTCAGCAAACAGCAGAGAGAACGCTGGTCCATGTAATCACAACTCCGCTGATGTCATTACCGGTGCTGTTAAAATTCACATGGTTTTCAAGCTGTCCTGAGGTCTTCAACAACCTTCAATGAAAAGTAATGCAGGTCATGTCAAATTGTTTGCAACCAGCTTCTCTGAGCTGGCTAGGAAGCAAGAAGAAAAATAGCCTGATTAATCACAGGGTCCAAGCATAGCATCTGAGTTAAGCTACATTTTGCATGCACTTCCTTTCTGAGGACAGAACTTTTCACTGTGATATGTAGGAATGATTTTTTCCTCTGTTTTCTGCTTGTGAGCCATCTCTGGCAACCATGATGGTAGGGTGGCAAGATGCATGTTTGTTCTGAATTCCAGGTGATTGTTTTGAATCCCTGTGATAATTGCTGAATTTTGATCTGTTGACCATTGTGCTTCAGCCCATAAGGGATCTTTTCTACCTTCTGCAGCAGCTCACCACGTCAATTTTTACTCTGGAGGGAACTGTATCCTCTCTTTTCACTGGTGCTGAGTTGGAGGATCAGGATTTTGTGGTGGGAACTTATCTAAATGAATAAATTTCCACCCATTATGCTTTTGTTTTTTAATTCCCCCGGTCTTGAAGGATCATCTTGTCTGGTTCTGCAGTGATGTTCTAAGTAAAATGTTTCAAATTAAAGAGAATCTATGTCAGTAGGAAAGGTGGAAATAGACTATCAGTATTCTGTCCTGAAAATACATCTCTTGGTCACTTTAGGTCAATGATGTGACAGATCTCTGAGAGACACGGTGAGGCTGGTGCTTTTTCACATCCCATGCTGAAGCTTCACATGAAGACAAATGTCAGCAGCAGCTCCCCAGTACACTGGGGCAGCATCTGTTGATGGACAACATCATTGTATGCTAAAGACAATGTTACTCGGGATTCAAAAAATGAGTGTTTTTTGCTGAATCACGAAGGGGAGACATTTAAGGAGACATTCACAGCAGAAAGGTGCAGCTAGAACTGAAATCACTGGCAATGTGATTAACTCTCTTCCAGCCTTCTCAGTGATCTTCATCCTTTGCACCGCTGTGGGAGGCTATAGAAGGAAAGGTCAGATAGATTGTATAGGGCTTGGCTGCTTACAACATCGTCATCCCCCATGAGATGTGTTTTCTAGAACTTAAAGACACCAGTTCCTTTCTCATTAGTAGAGAATCTTGCATCTTGCTCTGGCTGCTGAACTCACTCCAAAAGCCAGTGCTACCCGTGGTGGAGTGTGTAACCAGTGCCAATCTCCTGAGTGTATTTTACCTGCCAGGATCTTATGGTATACCTCTAGCCACGCAGCACAGAGACTGATGGCCCCTGTGCGCAGCCAGGAACGTCTTCCTGAGCTATTCTCTGTAGTCTGGATGTTGGTTGCACATTAGCGTCTGCTGTTGTCTGTCTGTGGCACAGAGAAGTTTGCCCTCCAGAGAAGATAAAGGCATGGTTAAAGATGCAGGCATGGCATTTGGGTAAAATGCAACAGCTTGTACTAGTACAGAACTGAACTACTTCGAGTTATGGATTCCCTCTGGCCTTGAGGCATGCAGTGGTCTGAAGGAAAGTATAGGAGAGCAGGAACCAAGCCTTGATCTGAGNCTGAAGAGTCCTAACTCTCAGCCTGTCCTCGTAGGGGAGGTGCTCCAGCCCTCTGATCATCCTCGTGGCCCTCCTCTGGACTCGCTCCAACATCTCCACATCCTTCTCGTGTTGGGGGCCCCAGAACTGGGTACAATACTCTAGGTGAGAGCAGAGTAGAGGGGCAGAATCACCTCCCTCTACCTGCTGGCCACACTTCTCTTGATGCAGCCCAGGATGCGGTTGGCCTTCTGGGCTGCAAGTGCACACTGCCGGCTCATGTTGAGTTTCTCATCAACCATTTTAATTTAATCAACCATTTTAATTTAACCATACTGCTGCTGCTGACTTTTCCTGCCATGCAACAGGTCCCACAATCTTTATGTATAACTAAAATGAAGGCAGAACAAGTAGGATTTAGCAGGAGAGTTCCAAGCACAAATCTTATCCAGTGATGGACACTGCGAATGCAACTAACTTAAAGGGCAAACACAAGTCCCCAGTGCTCATTGATCTGGGATGAGCAGACCTCTGAGGCTGAGAACTGCAGATGCTTTGGGAAAAGCAAATAAATGCCATCAGGGCTACAAATTGTGGTATTTGCCCACCTGACAATCTGCTACATTATCACTGAAAAACAGTGGTCCTACTCAGGCCTGAACTGCTCGTCTCCTGCTGCCCACAGAAATACGCTTTTGGCAGTGGGTCCCACCCTGCCCAGACTCTCTATTTCTCTCCAAACAGGAGGCTTTTTCGTACAGACCTAATTCTTTACTCTGTGCTGTGAGGTATCTTCAGACTAGACACTCTGGCCTTTTTCTAACCTCTTTGGAGGTGCTCGGCCTGCTTGCCTCTGCTTTCCATGGAAAACATCTACAGAATTACATATTTCTTGGTATTTGAATGCAAGCTGCAACAAGCACACCATGGTTCAAGGAAGAGGGACAGAGCCTTTGGTGGAGGAAATATGTCCATTCATCCATGCATACTCGCCCCAGGGATCATCATACCTCAGCAAGAATGCAAAGGCTGTTTTCCGCAATCTAATACAGAGCCTGGAAGGAGCTTAGTGTATATCAAGATTGAAGGAACTAGTGTACCAGTGTTAAGGTATCAGAAAAGGATTTGATATTTAATTTATCTTTCCAAGCAACTAGACTCTGCCCACTTGCATTATCACATGCATCTTAAAAAAGAACAAGGATGCTTCCAGCAGGTCTCAACAGATCATATCTGTGTGCAAGATGGAAGAAAAAGAATGTCAGCTAATGTGTCCTTAAAAACTGAGTTGCGTTATCCTCTTGATTCGTGAGGAAAAGTGAGGAAAGTGCTTTTTGGACAGTCATTTTGTACCACCCAGGTGTCAACATTTATCACAACGTGATCATTTGCTTTAGAATTTTGCATGCTTCAGCCTCTCTAAGTCTTAAGTAAGATTGCTTTCTGCTGCCTGGCTTCTTATGGATCTAGTCTCTTTGTTGGTATAACAGGAGAAGACGTGGTGTGTGGCTGCCAGAGCTGCCCTTCTACAGGACTTCTGCTAATGAGTCATTTGAGCCATGGTCTTTGTGCAAGCAACACTTCTGTGTTTTGCTGTTGTCTGTCACGGACTTTTAATCAGCTTGTGCTTGCCTGAAGACAGGTCATACAATCCTTCTTTGAGTAAAGCCAAGAAGGATACCACACATTGTAGCACTTGGAAGTATTTAATCTGAAGATCAATCCCTTGTTTTCTAGTCTTACATATGAGTCTGCAGAATCACCTCAGAGAAGTCCCTGCTTTAGCACCTGGGAGCCTGGAGCTTCTTGCATGTCTGAGTTTCATGAGGTGACACCGGTTCTCTGTCACTTCAGAGAAGAACTTTGAGACAGGCTTTTGAAAGACTGAGCAAATTGCATCCTTCACAACTGGTTTGCTAACACGGTCAAAGCAGGCAGAGAAACACAATTTTCCCTTAAAGAGGACATACTGAGTTCTGTGTCTGACGTGCCAAAACCAGCAATGAAAGTTGAGTCCGTGCACACATGGAGGGTTCTTTAACTCTTCTTGATAACACTGTCTGCTGTCAGGTGCATGAGGGAGGACACTGGGTTGCTAATAGCCTCAGTAACTCTGCAGGTGAGACAGGTGAAAGCACTAAATTAGAACAGAACAAAGAAAAAAGTCTGATTCTAAATAGGAGGAAGAACAGATTTTGTGGGGTGAGTAGGGCCAATCCTCTAATAATGGTGCAATAATGTTTTTTCTATAGAGATCACATTTAGAGTTTTCCCTCCTAGAGCTTTAAAAACAGCTGGACATCTAGATAATTAAAGGGTGCCTACGTTGAAAAACTAAGCACCTGTTGAAAAATGTTAAAAACTAAAACTTGCATAGCTAAAGTATAGTTGTATTTATCTGTTATCCGATAATTCTCTCCTCTTCTTTATCTGCTCAGCTGGTTTAATTAAGGTCAAAAATATTTCTTCATCATACAGGTGGCTGGTGTTATAGCTTCCTGAACATCATATCCTGTTTGTGACATCTGCTATGCTGGTACGGTCAGAAAAGCTTTCTGTTCCCCTTGCTTGGATCTCACTCTGTCAAGAAGAGCAAGAGTGAATCAGAAAAGAAATATATACTTGTTCACTTCCTTCCATGGTGGGTGGCTAAAGAGATCCTCTCTTCCAGGTTCACGTCTTTCGAGGTCTCCCCAAGACACCCTCACTCCCTCAAGACAACCTCACCCTCCAGGCAGTGGAATAACCTGACTTCTGCTGGAGTCTGAACTTCCCAAATGACAGCTTTTGCAGAACTCCCTGTGTAAAGTCCCCTCCATTGGAAGGAGGACCTGCTTTGGGCCCTCTTTCTGTTGGCATCTAATTATCAGCCAAGCTTAGATTAATCTTTAGGTTTCTTTTATGGGTTGGATTATATGACCTGGGTTGGATTTGTGCTTTACAGTTAATAGTGAGTTCATGTTCAAATGAGCATATATTTCACCTGTGGCTATTAAAAAGCAAGGAAAGACCAACTCTTAGCATGACACCAATCTGCTACAAAGGGGCAAGTCTGAAGATACAAAAATCTCTTTCCCTCTATTGCTCTGGCTATAAATAGTACCCTCTGGTCACTGAAGTACGTTTCCCCTCACATTTGTCATCACTAGCTAAACAAGCCATGTGCTTGGAATGGTTCCTGCCTTTTCCCTCAAGCACTTAATCACTGCATGTGAATCAGTACACAGGCACAGTGCAAAGCACATGCTACCTTGCACTTAGTATCTGGCTCTGAGGTGGCAAACAACTGGGATACTGCCTGGCCAGAGAAAACAGACCACATGGTAACGCATTCAGGCTTCCAGACATTGCCTACATATCCCAGGTTGTGGCTGGGCAACAGAAGTCTCACGAAACACGACTGTAGTGAGGGAAAGGCTATGAGGGATGCCTAGAGCCCATCTCCTGTCATGATGAACTATCACATATCACGTGAAGAGGCAGTGATCTGAGACACAGACACGCGGCAGCGGTCTCAGGATGGAGTCAGACTCAAGCCAAGGGGTTCATGCCACTGCTGAGGATGCACCTGAGGTGGTGAGTAGAGGGAATGGGATGGAAGGCACTGGAGGCACCACGAAGATGGTAGAATTGAAGACTGGTTACCATTCAGCTAGTACAATAAAATAAATTTTCAGTTAAAGCCTGTAGTAACGGAACAACAGCTCAAAAAGAAGTAATCAGTAGGTTGATACCTGATTGACTTTGAGTAGCAATCGACAAAAACATAGGCCAAGCTGTGGACTCACACAGTTCCATATCTTCGCAGGCTTTCTGGATGAGGTCTTGGATGCACTGTCACCAAATCTGTAGACGACACTACAATCACGGAAACAGCCAGCACATCAGTAGCACAGCTGCAGTCCAGAGGCATCACAATGAACTTCACACCTGGGCCAGAAGTAACCACATGAAGTTCTGCAGCTAAGAGGATCGAGTCTGTACTCAGGGCAGGACAATCCTGGACATCAGAATAAGCTGGGAAGCAATTAGCTAGCCCTGCTGAGAAGGACCGGGATGACAAATTGAACGTGAATGAACAGTACACTCTCATGGCAAATAAGTGAAACCACAAACTGGTCAACATTAGGACTGTGACCAGTGGGGAGGAGTTACCATATTCACCTACTCAGTGGTTCTGTTGCCAGATCTTGGATATTCTGTCTGTGTAGGTCTATTTCCCAAGCTTCTGCCCTCCAATCACATCAAAAAGGATATGAAAAATAACCAGGGTCCAGTAGAGGGTGACCAGTATGTAAGGGATCCCAGACACAGATCTTCAGGATGGTGAAGACAGGCAGGCAGAGCTGGATTCTTTCGTCTGACAAAGCGAATGCTGAAGGGGAGGTAATCACAGCCAACAAATACTAAAAGGGCAGCTACAAAGTGAATAAAGCCAAACTCTTCTCCGTGGTTCCAAATAGTAAAACAAGGGATACAGAGACCCTGACTGCAGCTTCGTAGGTTAAAGCGGGATATTAGATAAAATGTCCTACTCAGTCAGGTCCTACGGTGGCGTCTAAGACATTTCACAAATTTCTGATTTTCCCCAGTCCCACACTGCTCCATGCAGAACTGACGTTCTCTATCTACGATCTTGCATACAATTCCCTTAGAAGAACAACAAATGTCAATTGGGATCATTTTTCATCAATATTTTTATGTGTGAAATTCTGTTTACTTTAAATTTTTCACCAAGCAAATTTAAGAAAGCTCTTGAAATTTGTTTATACAAGAAAGGAATGAAAAATGAAATAGCATATTAAAACTAGTCTGAACAATCAGTGGTGTGTAAAATGGATAGTCAAAGCCACAGTTTGAGATACTACATACTTCCTGAACAAGTGATAGAATCGGTTTTGATTATATATACAACATGAATAGATCATGCCCAATGTTAGCTAGTGATAGAAAGGAGGTGGAGCATGCAGTGGGGAAGAAAGAAAATAAATCTAATAGTAACTTAAAAATTAATATAAGGCGTTGCAAGAAAAGTAGAAAATGTTGCTCATTCTGACTGGACTATATTTTACTGGTTCTTGTAAGGCTTCACGGGGAAAGAATGCAAACTGAGAGGCAATGTATGCAAATTCAACATTAGCACATCTCTTGGCAAGGTACCCAGAGCCTCTCTGCGCCTTAGTGTCTGTATATTACTAAGCAGTGGATTAAAAGACAGTCATGATGTAAATGTTACGGTACATTGCAGCAAGGATCCACAGCTTTGAGTCAGGAGCTGAGCTCCTGTGGATGGCAGGTCAAGTGACAGACAGTACTGACAGACTAAATTTATACTGAAGACACTGCATCTGTATTTTTGCTCCCCTTTTCTCCCCCCAAAACAAACAGCTTACTCTCACTTTGTCTAGTGACAGCAAGGGAAAAACAGACAGGGAACAACTGGGGACACTAATTCTTACAGTTGAATTTACTGGTCATTACAACTCCACCTTCAAATAATTTTGCCCCATGTGAACAGACGTTCTATATTTTGGCTTCTCCAGAACCCACTCAGATATTCTCACATATCTGTACCCTCATATGTATGATTCTTCTGTATTTTAGACTCTGTGTATTTAAGGATTCAACTTTGTCAATATCATTTCTTATGCCTTTTATAAAGAAAAGCTAATTGTTGTTTGTTCTTTCCTTTTCTTTCCAGATCATTTGTTTTTAAATATTCTGTCAGAATGAAACATTTACGAAGGTCAGTCACTACAGATTTGATCCTCACCTCCTGAGACTAGTGCTCTTTGCCTATAGGATTCAAACAATTGGACTAAATTCTCTCCCTTTCTTGCAAGGAGTTTTAGCTTATTTTTTTTCTTCCAAATGGTTGAAACAGCTTTGCATGTATTGTTCTGCGACATCGATGTGTTAAAATATCTAGAGCTATGCATCTGAGGAAACCAACGACTTCACTAGGCGCCATGTGCTTGGGAGGTGTATGTCAGTAACAACACCTATTTTTGAAGACTGAGCAACCTTCCTGAACACCTTCCTGAATTGCTGTACCATCCTCTCATTTCCTTTCATGATGCTGACCCATAGATTTTCATCTGTTAGGACAGAAGTGGGGATTAGAAATAGCACAGGGCAGAAACTGATATTTATTGTTGCTTTCAAAATAGTAAGCACATTATCTGACTGATTTTCTTTTAAATAGATTGGCACACATTTAAAAGCTCCACAGATAAAGATGATGCGCATCCATTTTATGCATGCAATCAGTTGCTGAAAGATGTTGTCCAGAGATGTGCAGTTGTAGATTTTCAAGGTGTAATTAGAAAAAGGCCTGAGAAACCCCATCTGACCTCATGGCTGGCTCTTCTTTGAGCAGGAGGTTGGAGCAAAGACCTCCTGAGATCCCTTCCAATTCATCTTATGAATTTGTGAATTGGAATATTTCCACATGCAAAATTTTTTACAGCATATGCCAATGTCTTTTTAGAAGACGTGTCTCCCAGGGCCTCAAACTTTAGCACAATAACATTCACATGTCACAAATTAATGGAAAAGATTTTTTAAAAATCCCATTAAATCAAAAAATCCCAGTGGCCCACAAACCTCAGCAAGATCAGGACACTGAATTGTAAGAACCCTGGTTCTGCAGACATACTGCACTTCAATTGGCACTTGTATGCATATGTCTGCACTGGGTAGCACATACATGAACTAAAAACATGATGCTGCTCATCTGCAAACATAGGCAAGAATGTGAAGTGAAGGTACAAGCCAGGTTCTCCTTCTGGCTCATACACAGCTTGGAAAAAAATATTTTTACATCTGCCCCATCTTTGGAAATGGGTGTGAGTGTCCGAATTAAGAACCACAAGCACTGCTGCTCTTATGCTGGCCCTTAATATCTACATACGTCCTACATGTGGCTGGAAATCAGGAATAGAATTGGAGCCCAGAGTCAGAAACACTGCAGATACAATCCAAATAAAGCTATTTTAAGAGAAGGGAGATTTCCTTAAGTATCATCCATTTTCACACTTATTTTTGGCTTTGTTCAGAATTGCACAACTTTCATTTAATCCCTTTGTTAAATTCTTTCCTATGGCAGATTTTGGGATGATGTTCCTCTCCCTTTCCCTCCCCCTCC
>WBMW01002411.1:9484-24458 GCA_013396635.1 Penelope pileata | reverse complement strand
ACTGTTATTTCTTTTGCTCTCTTCACTATCTTACTAACTAGTGTTTATCTCAACCCACGAGTTTTACTGCATATTTCTCTACTTCTCTCCCACATCCCATTTAGGGAGGGGGGAGAGTGAGTGAATAACTGTGTGGAACCTAGCTATTTGCTGAGTCAAACCGCAACACTCACCAGGACAGATTTTGAGCAGCACTTTCAGGGTGGCAAGGCAGAAGAAGAGAGTGTACATATTTCAACAAGCTAGTGAGTTTTTGGATGGAAAATAAATAAATGAAAGGGCAAACAGTCTTGGCTAGTGATCACCTACAACCAGACAAGGAAAGAAAGAGACGTAAAAATAAATCCTTTCTCCAAAAAATCAGTTTCCTAGACAAATCCTTTAATCATGTGTTATGCTCAGACATACAAAACACAGGTAGAACACAATGAGAAGTCCTCTGAGTCATTTTTTCTGTGACCTAGGCTTAAATCACTTCACAGGGAGTAAGTAGCAGCAACATGAATAATTGAAAAGTATCAAAGAAGGGAAAAGGAGGACACGCAGAGACTCATACTTTTTGGTATCAAAAGAAGTATTCACAGATCACTGTTACTTTGCAAATGTGATTCAAACCTAGATGAAATCAGATAGTCAGCACTTGGTCTACATCAGCTTTGCCTTGCACTTACCCAGCCTTTCAGTTCCTATTCATTTCAGACTGCTCTTTACGAAAGACAAACCAGATAGCTTGTTGTCTCCTGTGATTCTAACTGTCACAAGTATAATTTGCACATTTGCCAGGCCATATGAACTGAACCTGTGCTTGTTACACCTTCATAATCATCTATTTCTTTTTTCTTTAACAGCTTACAGGCCAAAGCCCCAACACGTCTTTATCTTTCTTGACAGCTCTTTCCTGACTGAAATTTGACTTTTCTCCTGTTTTCTGAAATGCCAAAGTAGGAGAGGGTTCTGCCTTCTCCCCAACCCCTTTTTAGTGATCTTTTTTTGCTCATCTCCTGACATGCAGCTCATTAGCCTGCAGTGTATACCCAATTTCTGCATTGGCTGTCTTTCACAAAAGGAAATGTTTAGCTAATTCCAAAGAGCCGATACATTTCATTCTCTGCCATTTGTAAAATCTCAGCCTTATTCACTGTCATACAATCATTCAAGAGATTTTCATAAGATTTAGACTTACTCTCATTGATGTTCCACTATGACAGTTAAGCTGATATTGACATAATTAATAATGGTTCACATTTTCTCTGCTATGATATATTTGAAACACTGCAGAACCCATTTTCTAATTTAAAAGTAGGTGCACTTGCCATGGATGAAAACTTAAATGCTTGTGCACATTGCACGCTTCTTGGCAAACCGCGTCCAGTATTTCGAAGTCCAGATTCAGCAAAACATGCACTATACATCAAGCAGCTTATGTTCCACAAAGCATGACCCAGAAGCATCTGCAGATGAGGGATCTATTGAAAAATAGTGCTTGAGATGATCTGATTTTGTAAACTTATCACCTCAGATGACAGAAAAAACTAGTAAAGAGCTTCAGCCCGGAATCCATAAGTTGCTACATCCTGTAAGTTGCTATATCTAGTCTGGTAAATTATTTTAGCCAATATTTCCCTGACCAGATATTAGGTTTGTCCATTCTGGTGCAGATGTCTATGGCAAGCACAAAACCCCAACTTAGGCAACATTCAAGCAGACAATATCCTCACACTGGGAAGCAGAAAGACAAACTTGAACAAAATGTCCAGTAGAGAGTATTCCTGGTAAAACAGGTTAAATTCGGTCAATATGAATACACGATGGCTTTATAGAGTTTTGGCAAAGAGGAATGTTTACTTTACATCCCACAGTTTTATGATAGATATATTCACAAAAAGGTTCTTCTTTAACAGAAAGGTAATACTCTTGTATTCCTATTACATTTTCAGATGTAATTGATTATGAATGTTTTCCAAACAACATATGTTTAGAAACAAAGAATTCTAGTTCCTTTGATTGACAGAGAGGAGAAGAATACCAATATTTACTGCAATTACAAGTATAACTTCAACTGAACTAGTATGCTTTATTTTATTTTACAGGAATGGTGAAAATAAACCTGACATCAACAAAAGCATGATCGTTTTCAAGCACAGGGTAATGCAATATTCTGAACTAAACAGTTGTCAGCTTTCTTTAAATTTAGGCAAAACAGTACACTTCTATACTTCATTCTCAGAACAGAAGGAGTGGGAAGATGCCTTCCCAATGCAGAAGGATAAAGTAATGCAGACACCAGAAACACTTAATGCTATACCAAATCACACCAAAAGTCTTGAGCATCTTAGCTTTTCCACAATCAATTTATGACTGTTGACTGAAGAACTTCAGATGATGTTCTGAAAACATCTTCTGGCTCTGATGCTGACATTCACAATGAAAATTTATAGCTAGGAGTATTTCTGCAATGATATTCAATTCTCTAAACAAGGTACAGTAATGAAAATATTGGGCAATATTAAATATATTACTTATAAGTCATTTAACAAGAAGTGGTAATGGAGAGGTGTAGAGCACATAAAATGGGCAACCACACACACATGCAAGGAAAGACTCTGTGAATACCAACTCAGCCACTATACATAATGGTAACAGGAGTGATAAGTTTTAATGCCTGATATTCTTCAGCTCTCTGCCTTCCCTTCCTTCACCACAGATAGATCTTGTAACTGAATCTTGAATTTCCCCCACCTCACAGAAAGAAAAGCAAGCTAGTTTGCTCACTGCACAGGGGAAAAAGTTCCAGCATGGGAACCAAGAGAAAGCCAAGAAAACACGAAGGCACTAGAGCCACTTAGGCTGGAAAGAATCTTGGAAGGCCATCTCATTCCTGACCATTCCCACTGAGCATGGGAAGAATGTGGAATGAGCCTTTCAGCCTTATCAAAATCTTCCACAGCACCTCAGAACCTCCCTGGGCTTCTACAAAATCCGCTCTGGCCAGCACACCTCAGCACCCTCAAATGTCTTTTAGTCTTCTGCTCCAAAACTCAGACTTGTTTAACATACCAGGCAGCTTCACTGTGGTTTGGAAATCGCCTATAGATCCTCTCAAAATGTTTGCTGGGTTACTTCTGATTGGGAAACATAAAAATATCTATAGCATTATTACAATACATTGAACTTATACTTCAAGTGATGTGAAATAAGAAAGCAATGGTGGCAGAGTTGTCCCATCCCCACTCCCAACACCCATTCCCAGTTGACCAGGATCCCCAGACTTGTAGTTTTTCAACCTACAAGTATGTTCTCAAGGCTCTTATTACATTTTCCATTTAGAGGTGTAGAAATAAGTTTTCTATCCCTTTAAAATTCATTTTTTTTAATAGAAAGTGTGGCTTCCTAATGTTCTGTGAACACTTAACAGAAAGTGCTTTTCACTTTTCACCTTTCTAGTGAGTTCTCTTTCCTCTAAGATGCCTAACAAATTTTGTTGGAAGGTGTTTGATAAATATCTTTTCCTCTCAACACTTTTTTTTCTTTTAAAACTGAACACTAATATTTCATATTTTTTCTCTTTTTCTTCACCAATAGTAACCTCATCCACTCATGCCTGGTGATTAAGATTCCACATATGACACATCTGCATGGGAAAAGAAAGCTACTACAGCTATTCTGCTAGCAGTCTACATCCAGGACATATATATTTTGGTTGGCTACTTCTAAAATAACAACTTTTGATACAGATTCAAAATGGTAAGAGATTTTTCAAAATTCACAGAATAACAGACATTTCTATGGGACATAAGTTCGAGAAAGAAAGGGTGAAAACAGACCACAGAACATTAAATATACATTTTAAAGGAGTCTAACACCATTAAAAATCTCATTAAGCAGCAAACACCTCTAAAAATCAGCAAAATATTCTTCAGGTAACAAGCTATAAATTTAATACTAAACTTCTAAATGATACATAAATCTCAATTCTAAAGGACTCACTTCTGGCTATTCCACCTACTAAAAAATCTTCCTGTGCCATTTAAAATACATTACTCCCAGAAATATTGGATGCTTACTCATTGCACCTATCTGTATGCCCCTACTTCTGATTCATAATTAAATAAACATTTATTTTCCTAAATGCTGTTTACAGGCTTTCCCATATGAAGATGTAACACATAAACTAGGAAAACAGACTTTAAAAAAAAGGAAACCAAACACAGAACACTGAACACTATCAGTCTGAGGAATCTTAAAATCACCCACTGTTTTCTGTTTTAACACAGATGAGGACATTTTAAATAATCAAAGACACTGAAAAACAACACAGTATGCAAATGCAATAACAAATGTAAAATGATAAATTAGCAGGCAACTATTCAATTATTACTGTGACTAATTCCTCTATGTGGTGCCACAGTAAATGAACCTGAACTTGTTCTGGTTGACTGCAGTGCACTGTTGAAACATTTCCATTTGGTTTGTTTGCTGCTTATGTAGATCACTGAAATAGCTAGCATCTGTTTAATGAGCTCCCACTCCATTACAGAGCTGCACTACTCACTGAGTCATTCTCTTTAAACATGCAAGCCATGTAATCTGGTGTTTTTTTAAAGCAAATACTAATTTATGATTACCTGTTACATTAGGCTTCTGAAAATTGTACTCACACTGGCTTGCATGAGCAGAATGCTAATGACCTGATTATGGACTGTAGTGATGTATCATGCTTACAGTCTATGAGCATAAATTCCCATCTCAAGCATACTGGCTGAACAATGCATGCAGCTTAGAAACAAAAACGGATAAAATACACACATTTGGAAAACACACAAATTACAGTCTCTATAGCCATCAAATATAGAAATGCAGGAGATAATCAGAAACATTTCAGCAATTCTGTGTTACCTATACAGATAGTTGAATGACAATAGAATTATTCATGTGTTATGATAAATATGTAATTGATATCACAATGACAGCAAATCAGATCCTTTTCTGAATAAAAAGATGACAAAGTCTCAAAATTACAGAATCATAGAATGGCTTGGGTTGGAAGGGACCTTAAAGATCATCTAGATCTAACTCCCCTGCTGTGGAGGGTTGGAGCGTCACAATTACAAGAGGGATCATTGGTAACCTTCAGATCATAAAAAAATAAAGAAAGAAAAAGAAAAACAAATACAGGTTGCAGCTGTAAATGTGATCTAAGTGGTGATAAACAGACACTGTATTATACTCAGAATTAATCATAATACATTTTCAGACAATGTCCACAGAACTATAATAGACCAGGAGTCATTGAGTCTCATCTCCAGTATCAGAAAAAATCATGTGATAGGCATTTATTTTGGATGCAGTCACAGGATAGCCTTTCCACATGCTGCCTTAAAGTTAAGCAACAAAATGTTTCTCCACATGTTAAAGACACTTAGTACACCCATGTCCCACACTACACAGTAAGGCAGTAAACAAATACATTGTCCTACACTGCGCTCACGCAGATCCTTCCAATCTAACTTGATAGAAAACTCTTACTTAAATCACAAAATTTTTTTTTTCAGAATGCATGTCTCTATTTACCCACTCAGAATAGCTACTGGAGGGCTTGTTATTAGGTAACATCACAAGCAAACCTGGAATTACCCATAGATCATCCACGGAGTAATACTGACCATAACCTTTTTAAACTTATCATCCATCCATAATTAAATACTGAAACCTAAAATTATTGACCTAAACTTCAGACAAGAAAGATAACCAAGAATATCCTAGAGTAAAAAAACACGACAAACTCTCAGACAAAGGATTAAGCTTGTTAAACATAACAGCATGAAATCACAGCAGAGATTAATATCTGCTGTTCATCTGAAAGGCTAACACAAGACTATCAAGAAAGGTTAAAAAAATGCATACAGTTCACATTACACAGAAAACAGCATAAAGGAAAATATATGGCAAATCAGGAAGGGTAGGCAAAGCTCTTACAAAAAAAAAAAGCTATTGAGAGAAATGCATAAGAAATTATTTATTATAAGAAAAAAATCCAAATGATAATGATGAATTTTGTAGACTACCAAAGAGTAGTGATAAACAATGACGATTACTCATTTACTCATTACTCAGAAAAGCTGAAAGAATTCTCAGCAGCAATATTCACCACAAATGATGTTAAAATACTTACTTGTTAAGAAGATAATTACAATGTTTTTTCCGGTAGAAAAAGATATTACCAAAGATGAAACTATAACGTGATTCAAGTTCAATCTTTAACTATTTAACTGATATATTATTCAGTCTATTTTACTTCATGCAGAAGTGTGTAATTCTCTACCTAAATATGTGTAATTGTCTACTTACAGGAGCACTTCCTTCAAAGCAAAGGATGAAAATGACAAGAGATATCGCAGCCCTTCAAGATACAACAGCCAGTTTGTGTTTCCTACCACCTGCTTTGAGGCATGGTATACTGAAAGATTTGAAACATTTGCCCAGTGTTGGTGACAGAACTACAAAGTGAGGTAAATATTAATGTCCTGTGTACACAGGAAGAAGCAGCAGCAAGGACAGCAGCTATGCATCCAATGAACCATGGTGTCTCTCTGACACAAAATATTAACACAACACTGCACCAAAACAGCTGTTCTATCTTCAGTTACAATGCTAGTTCAATCAAAACTAGTCTCTGTACCACAGTGTATTCCATTTTAGACGCACACTTAAGTCTTTCAGACTTCCATGGTATAGAGGAGTCTCTCATCTTTTTCTTATACCTTTGCAAGATAGTAGACCCTGGCCTCCATCAGCAAAAGAGTGATTAAGTGCTGCACCATGGGCAAACCTTCAACCATAACATTTAAGCATTTGGAGTATCCAAAAACACAGGCCTAAACATAGGCATAAAACAAAGGTCTTCAGATTCCAGGCATTCCTTTACCCTTTCAACTTAAACAATTACAAGTTCCATGGGTTTTTCTCCATTTTTTTTTCTTTTTCCAAAACATCAGTAGTTCACTTTAACATAACGAGCACCCCAGCAGGTCTTCTGGCTAGTAGACCCTTTGTGCACTTGAGAAATGGAAAGATGAATAGAAGCACCAACAATCAGTGTTTCTGTTTTCCTTACATAGCTGTGCTAAACACATAGCCTAGGAAGGATCCTTTGTTTCACGAACTTGCAGTTTCCATTCTCAAGCCATGATAGGGTACAAACTTTTCCACAAAATTCAAAATTATTCAGCTTTTAGATTTTTTTTCCTGTAATCAATTTTATTTACCTATTTATTTGACCAGCAAGTTTATTTTCCCAAAGCCTTGAAGCCACTTCTAGGTTTTCAGTTCTCTCACTTCCATTCACAGTCCCTGAAAAGGTATTGACATAAATTAACTGAAACTGCTTTTTGACTACAAAAATATCGCAAATATCACAATTGACAATAAAGTATATACATAGAACCTATGTTTTGAAAGATTCCTAAACTCTGAATAAACGAACTCTGAAATAAGTGAGTAGAAACAAGAACAAACTAAAAGCCTCCTCAGAACTGAAACTTACATAAATTGGGATTACAGCTAATAAGTAAGGCTTAACAGAACGCTACAGTGCATTTGCCAGCAGTGAAAGTTAGGAAGACAGGAAGATAGACTAGAAGCACCTTCATTTCTAACTGCCAATTCTGGAACACATTAAATACATTACTGTTAATTACATAGATGGAAGTAAGTGTGAAACTGCTTCATACAAACGTTAAGTACTGTGCTCCATACAGAAACAAGACTGGTTTTGAATGTCTTTCATTTGGAAAAAAAATAATTTTCGAACTGTAGAAAAGTACAATCTTTTCTCACTTATTAAACTTGAAGAGACAAATTCGCCCTAAGAAATCAAACCACAAGGACACCAATGGGCAAGGTCAAAGAAACGTGTAAAAATAACTGTTTAAGATTTCTTCCTTAAGAAAGTTCCTCTCCCTAAGATATCAAATGAAGAAACATTCATAAAGGATTATTTGTTCCCTGTCTAAGAGAATGTATTCAGGAGTCATCTGCTGGGCAGAGAAGGAGGAAACAGATCTTTACCTAACTCCTTCCAATGCATTTATATTTTAAATGGGACAGTTCACAAAACACTGGGGAGAGAAAATCTGGGTGAGATAACTGATACTAATAACTGATGCTGATAAATGATACTGATAAGAGATACTTTTCCTATCTTTGATGGATCAGCTAAATTCCTCTATATAAAGAACACACTCATTCTCTCAGCCATCTCATGGCTCCAAATCATGTCCTGCTCATGCCACTTGGACTGTATTCAACAGCTGTTATCTCACCCATGCATGACAAAAAAAGTACTAGAGTATTTCTATGGATTTGAAACTGCAGGATTTGCATTTTTAATAGAAAAAAAAGAAAAGAAAAAAAAAAAAAAGAGCATAATGTAGATTCGTAAATGGATCAGTATGGCCATCCACCTGATAAATTCAGGGTAACCAAATTTGGTCCAAGTTTAAAACCATCATTCTTATTTGTCAGGAGAATACCCTGACTAGCAAGTTATTTTCACTCCTCAGAAAAAGGAAATGGTCCCATAGTCACTACACATTGAAACTACACTCTGAACAACAAAGGACATGATAGTTTTGTAGACTACATCTACCAGAGAAGGCAAATCTCAGGATTTTCTTGTATTATAGCAATTATTGTTTCTGTGTTTGGATGAGTAGCTATTGCATTAAGGTCACATTAAACCACTCCACACCCCTTCTTCCTTCTCTTCTTTCTTCTCTGGACAGATCCAGAAGTAAATGGGAAGAATGAATCTTTAGGGAGTCTTATCATGTTCTGATAAGGTTAAGAGAGAAAATTGATTGTATTAAGGACTCACAGAAAACGTACATGAGAGAACATCTGCATGGATCCAGTGAATCCTAAACAGATACTTACACTCACGTGGTTCTAACCATGCCAGGACAATCTTTATAGTTAATCTGCCCACTTAGTGTAAGCACCTAAGTATTCACTGTCAAGAAAGTTCCTCAGTCATAGTTTTAGACATTGATGGGGACAGAAAATACAGTCCAATGATTCTTGTAGGGAGCTAATAGAATGAGAGAAATTCAAGTTGTCCTAAATTCCTGTCCAGTGTTCTATTCCATATGTGGTAGTATTCTTCTTATCTTGAAGTACTGAGTTCATGTCAAGTGAATCCCATGATCAGATTTAATAGCAATCATGAAGATGAAATGCAGAGAAGTTTTGGATAGATGGAAGATCTGAAAAACAAAGATATTCGGCTTTCAGGCAGATCTCTTAAATGTCACTTTGACAATTTCATCTGGGTGTCTCGGAAGTTGTTATAATGAAAACAGACAAGTAAATTATTTTGAATTATTGATATTCGTCACAGAATTGGTATTAAATGCAGAACTACAGAACAGATGAGATAGTGTTAGACCTTTTACCTTCTCTTCCTTGTTTTTATATTTTTGTAGGGAGTATCAAAATATGCCTCCATTTTATATGGGCACATGTTTGGCAAATGTTGACATGCACAAAACGAGAACTAACCTTTTTCTGTGCTGTATGGAACTGTTCTAGGAAATGAGGAATGCTGACAAGCATATCCACTGTTCAGGGCAGAACTGACAAGGGTGGAAGCAGAGTACATCTTTCTAGCTGAGGGTTGATTCTCTTCCGGACAGAGAGAAATAGCTTCATTCTGTGGCTTACACACTGCTCTTGTACAGCCACAGCAGCTTTCATAAGCCATGTGTACAGTACTTACTTTCGTGACAATTACCACATAACTTCTTATAGACAGAGAAAAGCAAAACACATGCAAGCCTCTCAGTATAAAAGTTCAATTTCTCTGATCTCTCATTACTGCACTTTACTACAAAAAAGATTAAAATAATGACAAGATCCAATATAGGATTTTTTTTATTATTATTATTTTTTTTTTGAGAGAGAGAGTTTTTAAATACCCACAAAAGACTATCAGGAATATTTTTTTCAGCCACATCTGCCACCTCCATTAATACTGAAAGGAACTGTCAGACACTGTGAGGGGAAAAAACATCTCTGTTCTTGGCAAAACAATGTTGTTTGGTAATTAAGATTCTGCTTATGCAAGGCTGCAATTGCCCTCAGTTCCCTTCACAAGCCTCCTGTGCTCAGTTACACTATTTTGTACATAACCCATGCTCCTCATACTCCAAGTTATCAGATATACCTTTCCTTATTAAGGAAGAAAATTACTGCAACAGAGTATATCATTTACAAAATAAATTGTGATTAAATGTTTGTTAAGATAAATAATGTAAGTGAAAGAAATGAGGCATAAAACCTCTTGACTTGCAGATTTGGAATACTGCTAATTTTACTTTAAGTAAATAAATAAAAATCTATGCTGTTTCTCATAAATCTTTTGACTTCATTATCCATTTCCAATCATATGAATTAGAATTAGCATTTAGCCAGCAACAAGGTCTAAAACAGAAAAGAAAAACAAATTGGCAACAAATAACATGACAAAATCAAACATTTTTTGAAGACAACAGTTCAATAAAGTTCTTTCCAGTAAAACACACATGCCCTAGCAGCAGTACTGTCTTTGCTCACTCCCTGACAAAAGGCCAAACATACCAAGTCTAATGAACCTCCTCAGCAGG
Organism: Penelope pileata; assembly: GCA_013396635.1. Classification (NCBI taxonomy): domain Eukaryota; kingdom Metazoa; phylum Chordata; class Aves; order Galliformes; family Cracidae; genus Penelope; species Penelope pileata. Next base: position 13,797 of record WBMW01002411.1, on the reverse strand, counting down.
AGGTCCAAGAGCACTTTTTATTTAGTGGGCATGTAAATCAAATGTGCCTTTAATTTATTTTCCTGAAAAATGGCTACTGGATCTTCAGAAAACAAAGAAATCACTGATAGAAAAATGTTTATTTGGTAGTAGGTTTTGGAATTTTTTGTTAAGTTTGCTTATTATACTGTTATTCTTTGACTACTACTGGTGTTGTCAAATTTGGAAACATAATGAGGAGAGAGAGAGAAAAAAGTGCCTACTATGCCTTCTGCTTTCAGGAAAGTTCACTAAGGTGGTGACTGACCTAGCCAGAGTATTCTACAAACGAAGAAAGTAACAAGCAAAAGTAATTTGAGGTGAAAGCTGCTGAACATATTCCAAGGTAAAATAAACAACCAAATACTTCATTACAAGGCCTCTTGGAGACAAGAAAAGAGTAGTGTCACTGTGTATATTTAGAAATATCATTCTCATGATTATTTTACATGAGATATCTGAACTGATTGCCTAGACGCCTGAAATGCTACATAAAATCACCCTGGTATAGTGTTTCACAATGATAATTGGAATCAACTTCTTGCAGGTATTCTCAAAACAAATTAAAATATACCAGTAATGCTAAAATAAAAGTGAGGCAAAGTAGAAACAAAAAAAGGGGAGTGGATTAGAGATCAGAATTCAACTACTAAACCACTAAAAACAAGGTTCACCTCCCCATTTGTATTAAAAAGAGAATTGGAACAGACTAATCACTGGCAGATTGCAAATCTGACTTTTATTTCCACTTAGATTGAAAAAATACATAATTGATGCCACATACTGTGTTGCTTCAAAAGCAAATTTTTAATGTGAAGTATTTTTCTGTATAATGTCGATGTACAGACTGTGAGAGATGAAACTAAAATGTCTGTTAACTACCTAACAAAATCAGATGTTTCAACTATCAAAAACCAGTGTGTTTTTAGGTGTTCATCTCTTTTTGTGTTTCTGAATTAAAGAGCATTAAATCAGTTAATTAGACAGTGAAATTTTGACAAAAAGTTTACATATGTAAACTTTCGCATTCCACGTTTTTCAGCTCTCTGAGATCACATAGCACTGATATTGGGCATGACCACCTCCACAGTAATATTTCTAGTTATACAAGGCTGCTCTGAAAGTAATGTCTCCTATTTTATTTTGTTGGCCTGTGAGGTCAGAGGTGGATGTTGGTGGTATGGCAGCAGAGGTTGAACCTTCCTACCAATATTCTGTTCCATGTTGTTGCCATGTGACAGATGGCAGCAGAGGGCACTCTGACACAATGGGGTCTGACATGGAAGTGTGGATGGATGGAGCAAAGGGGTGGAACTGAATTCCTCCATGAGGAAAAAATGCACCCACTGACATTCATCAATGCTGTTGAATGTTTATGGAGACCAAACAGTGGATGTGAACACAATGAGGGGTGGTGGTGCATTTCAGCAGTGGCGACAGCGACAGTGGTCACCGCCGCTGGTGCAGATTGTTACGAGCATGGCATGCAGGCTCTTGTTTATCGCTGGCAAAAATGCAGAGCTAATGGTGGTGACTATGCTGAAAAACAATGCTTTGTAGTTTAGACCTTTCTTTATCACATAATGTTATTGTGCTCTTTGTATCCATTGTAGTTTCCATAGAAACAAAGAAGAGGCATTACTTTCAGAGCAGCCTATCTACCTTAAGCCTGATTACCTGATAAGTGAAACAAATAAATAAATAAAATGTAAGACTGCATGATTTTTGATTTGCTCATCTTTCCAAAATAAAGCCTTCAATTGCGCATGTAGAAGATGGTATTATTTGTACATTAGCTGTATTTGCAAAATACATTACCTATGCATAAGAGAACTGCATTCTGTAATTCCATTTTTAAGAGTTGCCTGTGGCCAGGTTGAAGAGAAGCATACTGAATTAACAGCCTTGCCCAGCAAGATATGCAGTACAAATCTTCATTGGCAGATGACTGCTAGAAAAATTTCCTTTGTGATATTACTTATTGGAATACCATATTCTCATAAAATAATACCAAAATCTTTGAAGAAATTCCTAATTATCCCAACTATATACCCCAACAAAGATTAAAAAGTGTTGCTAAGGTTTTCATTAGCTTCTGTCTGGAAAATAGTCAGTAATTTAATAAGCCAACTTATTGCTGCTCTGCTGTGTCTCATACTGACAACAAATCTGTTTTCAGGTCCCAGTTTTCCCTTTATAAAGAGCTATTCTATACTTTAAATATAATCCCTTAAGAAGAAAAAAATTGCCAAAATGAAGTTCCTCTGGCTTTGAATTAAAATGGTAAATTCTTTCAGCTCAGAAGAGCTTTTCAGGATGTTAAAGCTACAGCGCACAAAATAAAATCACAATGTTACGTATCTCCACAGGCCACATCCACTGTGAGTGCAGTATCTTTTGATTTCCACAGGCTTCTCAAACACAGCAGGGTTTTGGCCCCAAAAGCCCTAAAACAAGCTCAGCTGAAAGCTTCAGATTATTAGACAAAGCCCACAATTTTAGGACTCGTAACGCCATCAGAAACTTCTGCCCCTCCTTGCTCCTGTTATCCAACAGCTTTGTGCAATAATGACAACGCTTTGATTAGCGAGCCTCCCAACACAAAATGGAAGCACAGCAGTCAGCAAGCAGCATTCACTGTTTTCATTCCAGCTATGTAGGCATGCTGAAATAATGATCCTGGCAACACGTTAGGAAAACATCTGAAACACTTTAGTAAGCAAATAATTTAATTACAGCCTTCTCCAAGGCAGTTTATATTGTGTGACCCCTGACCTTTTATATTGCTGTACCTAAACTCAGCATGGGATTCACACTTCCCATTCCTGTCACAGGATCTCTCCATCTTGTACCATTTAATATAGTGTGCTCCAGGTGTTCTGTGGTGAATGAATAGTTATATTACTACCTGTCAGACACAATCACACTCTATTCATCATCCATGGCTGGCTGCATGAAGCCCTGCTTCCAGCAGGCTCCCTCTCTATTTCCTTGTTCAAACGTCTGCAGTGCTTTCGGCCCATCTGTCAAGCCTGTCATTTAGAGGGAAAACAGTATCAGCGTTTTAAATATATGGAGTTCTCTATTGAAACAGTGCTGTGATTGAACTGTCAGCATTCTCAGTATCACAGACAGTAATTCATGACTGGTCAGAACTCCATTTAGGTTGCTATTACTACATTGACCTTGCTGGGTCACACCGAGAGTTTTCTCCCCTTTGCAGTTAGGTCTATAAATAGAACAATTAACCTTTCAAGAATAACAAAATGTTCTCAGTTCCCCTCCTCCACAAATTCACTCACTGTTTGTGACATTTATAATAATCAAGGCAAAAAAAAATCACCAGGAAAGGGCATATCTCTCTCCCAAAGTGTATGCCTTTTGTCAGCAAAAAACAAATACTGTAACAGTCCTAGTCCTGCAATTCTTCCTTGGGCAGAGCTTCTGCTACTGTTGTCAGGAGACTTGCCTCAACTTCCACTGCTCCAGATTCAAGCCTGATGTCTCAAATAAATCACGCCTGATCTGTTAAGCCCCTATGCTTACGTTACTGTATTACCTTATGGTGTACACATTTTTTGGATAAAAATCTGTAAGCTTGAGCTTTTGGAGATGGACCAGAGAAGGACCATGAAGATGCTCAGAGGACTGGAGCACCTTCCCTACAAGGACAGGCTGAGGGAGCTGAGCTTATTCAGCCTGGAGAAGAGAAGGCTGTGGGGAGATCTTATTGCAACCTTCCAGTATTTAAAGGGAGATTATAAACAGGAGGGAAATCAACTTTTTACAAGGATGGACAGTGATAGGACAAGTGGGAATGGTTCTAAGCTGAAAGAGGGAAGGTTTAGATTAGATGTCTGAGAGAAGTTCTTCACTGAGAGCCTTGTGAGGCACTGGCACAGGCTGTCCAGAGAGGTTGTGGATGCCCCATCCCCGGAGGTGTTCAAGGACAGGTTGGATGGGACTTGGGCAACCTGATCTAGCACCAAATCTGGAGATTGGCAACGCTGCCTGTGGTAGGGGGGTTGGAACTTGATCCTTGAGGTCCCTTCCAATCCAGGCCATTCTATGATTCTATGATAAAAATTTGAATGCATAACAAAATTCTGAAGTAAAGTAATTCTGAAAGTCATTTCTTCCCTTCCCTCCCCCAAAAGAAAATACAGGCCAGTCAGTCTCACCTCTGTGCCTGGCAAGATCATGGAGCAGATCCTCCTGAAGGCTCTACTAAGGCACATGGAAAATCGAGATGAGGTGATTGGCGGCAACCAACATGGCTTCACCAAGGGCAAATC
>WBMW01002410.1:197780-210733 GCA_013396635.1 Penelope pileata | reverse complement strand
AAAACACTACCAAGCACTCTCATTCCAGAATGGAAGCTAGCTTATCTTTAACAGGGATCTCAGCTGCAGAACCAACACAATAAATGAAAGCCTTAAAAACTGAAAAGATATTTAAAACATGGGTTTTGAGCCCTAATATAAACACCAACAAGTAATTAAATTGATATCTGAATGGCAAATGTTTTCAAGTTGTACATACCAAATTCCAAAATGAAAGAGACTACATCTTTTGTTTGCAAAGAAGCTGCTCAAGGAATGCATGGGATAAAAGCCAGGAACACTCTGAAAAAATTCCATCAGTGCCACAAGAACAGAAGTAATGAACAAGTCACTCAAGTTTCCTGTGGATCCTCCAAAGTGTTTGTCAGTAAGACGATCAGAATTCACACAGCCACAGGACTACCAAAGTCAGCTCCTGGCTTGTCATGCCCCTGATTTACCTAAAGCCCTTCCAAAGCAGGACTGTCATAGCCCCAGATTCCACCCAAACTGGGAGACAAGGGCCACTGACTCACAGAAACAGCTCCCTAAGGAAGTGGCAGCTCCCACCTTCCAGCATGGCAGCGAGACAGCCAAAACTCACCCACGCATCTCAGTACTGCCGTGCCTCTTCTACCTGCTGGAGTAGGCAGGCGAGTACAGGAGATGTAGGAGGGAGAGCAATTACCTCATAACCTCTTCTGAGCACCCACGCAGGGCCAACCTGAATTCCTGACCCACCACGTGCCATCACCTGCTGCTGCTGACTGGTCATCAACACAGAGAGGGTTCGTGTGTTGGCACAGTGCTTCCCAAATCTCTATTTCTCTCCAGATATTCTGACAGTTGAGAATTTAAAACCTCCCGAGCTTGCCCTTCTGAATTGCAGGCACACTGAAGGGGAAATACAAAACAAAATGAAATACATTTTGTCAAACATCAGTAAGACACTGAGTCAAGTTTCTATAAATCACAACGCAAACTACACAGTTCCAGCCTAATAGCCTGAGCAGTCTGCAACCCTTCTCTGTTGCACACATAAATATTCAGAAGCACACAATACCAGCTGCCCTGGGGTAGCAGAATAATACCAATTCCACATTGTTGCCACTGCTCCCAGCTTTGCTGTCTCCAGCCCACCTGCCATCATCCTGGGCTGCTTTGTGCCTTTGACAGATGTGCACGGGCTCTTTTGTTGTGCGCCTATAAAAAAGCACCCTTAATATTCCCAAATCCTAACATTTCAAGTAGCTTTAATTCAGCTTCCAGCTCAGCTCTTTGTCCTCTAAAAATAACTTATGTTTAATTGCAACTGGCTACAATTTTCTAATTCTCTGTGACCCCAAACGTCTAAATCTATTACCCGGAGACAGCCACAGTAATCCTTAATGAAGGTGTGGGTATGATGCAGCATGCTAGGGGCCATCTGGTTGCCAGGTGTTTCCTGGCTTAGCTTTTCCTCACCACACACATCCCTCCTCCTCCTCCACTAATTCTAAGAAAGGCAATTTCCACCTCAGGACGCTCCGTTAAAGACACAGGCAAGGGTTTTACTGCAGGCAAGTTGATTTTCTGCCTGCAGCAGGAAGCCTGGAAGGGCTGCTTGTTGCCATATGCATCTCCCTGTGACCACCAGCAAGATTGCACCAAGTGTATTTCTGCCTGTCAGGAGGAAGGGAGACAAGTGCAATTTTTTCCTGGCAGCCCTACATCTTGTGTTCTTTGCTTATAACCAAAAAAATGAATTAAAAGTTAATGAGGCAGTGTTTTAGAGCTATCAGAAGGTGATTGAAAGAGGTGATTGAAAAAGCACTGGGCAAGATTCTTAACCAGTGTAATCTGACATCTTTCAAGGGGCAACACAACCTATTCAGGGTTGTTAGATCCTGTGTTTTACTTTCAATAAGAGAGGGGGAGAGAGGGTCATTAACTTCCCTAAAATCCCTGTCTTTCAGATAAGTAAAGGCCTTCCAACTCTCAGATACACTTTCCTGCCCTTCCCTAGCACTCTGGAGCATTTTAGAGAAGTGGGTTGGCAGAAAGCGAGTTGTTTCTACACGGTGCTAGGGTTGCCCTGGCCCAGCATCCTGAGCTGGCTTCCCACGGGGTCAGGCAAGGACCAGGCACTGTGGGAGCAAGCAGGGCCAGGACCCCCACAGCACCAGCTGGGATAAGCCTTGGCTGCCAAGAGACTGTGTCCCAGGATACTAAACTGGGAGGCTGCTCCTGGTTCCCACTACTTGAACAAGCCAAAGGGGATCTCTGCTGCTACACTAACACTTACTTTGCATAAAGCATCTCATATTTCAGACTAAACTCAGCAAACACTTTCTCCAGTACTGGCAGCAGGCTATTACCAGTCTGAAAGCGGTCCTGAGTAGACACAAGCAGAGGTGTTGGTGGACATGCAAAATTGTCTCAGTATTTCTCTAACAGGCTAGGGAAAACTGAATTTCGATATAGGAAAGAGAAAAGGCCTGGTTACTCCTTGCTGTACCTTCCAGAAAAGGGACTCGGTGCTGTGGAGCTATGGAGAGCCTGGCTGGATGCTCTTGCTGCCCTCAGGAGTTAGTAAGTTAAAAACCAGCAACTACTGCTGTTGAACTGACACACACTTCAAAAGCATTTTTTCTGCAGCCCTCCCTCCCTCAGCAGGCAGGAACCTGAAGCCCTCAGGACGGGGTCTACACTGTCTATGCAGATGTCACGGTGAAATCAAATTACTGAGGGATACAAAGATGATGACTTTGTAAAGATAAGGCTAAAGCTTGCCCTTAAAATCCCCCCAGGAATCCTTCCAAAGCTAACAGGAGCTTCTCCAGCCCTTACTCTTCTTTGGATCAGCATCCAAACAAATGGCACAAAACAAAACCAATAGCACAGCTGTAATGAGCATGCCAGAGACTCTCAGCAGCCCAGAGCCTCACTTTCCAGCACACCTGTCCATCCCAGGGCTGCCTTGTCTATGATCCATGACTCCCATAAGCACCCCAGAGGGGTATCAACTCTGCATTTCACAATACCCAGTGGGAGAATATCACAGGTTCTTCTTCCACAGTTTCATCTAATCGTTTAGGAAGCGAATACACATTTTCATCATGGGGTTATTTATGTGGAGTTCTGCCCAGAGCTGTTTCAATGCAAAACGGGTGACTAAACTGAAAAGCAACAAGTTGAAAAGAGAGACAGACATAAATGCAGCCAGAGCTAAGAGGGGAAATTGCACAGTTCCACTGCCAGTTTTGAAGGATGTTCAAATTCAGCTGTGAAGCACATCCAGCATGGAAAGGGAAATATTAAGTGACTACAGACACAGCACCTTGATTCTTGAGGCTCACTTGCTCTGTTTGACTTCATGTATTGTAATGTCTTTTATAAGGAAAGTTTCTGCTATATAAATTATTTTCACAAGCCTCAAAACATTCTTCAAAGAGCTACTCATCTGCTTAGTGACACAGGCAAGGGGCAGGGCTTGTTTACTAATCTAGCAGGATTACCCTTCAATCTAGCTCACGCCTTGCCTGCAGGTAAGGGCAGTAGGGCAAACAGTAAGTATGCCAGACTTTGAAATTGTGGGAGGGAAATGGAGTGCCCAAAGTTACATTTGTATCACATTTCGATGGGGAGAAGAAAAAGAACACATAGGGACAACTGTTTCTTTGTATCTATTGTCCAACAGGCTCTGGAAATCCTGGGCAGGCAAATTCGGCTCCTCCTGCTGACTTAACTCTGAAAATAAACCGACCAGCTACAGCTGAAACAAGTCTTCACAGCAAGCTTTTCAAATAAAAATGTAACACATGCATCAGACCTCTCTGTATGCCTTTTGAATACATGTATAGGTCACTGCCCCACTGGAAGAAAACTGACATTTCACTTATCTTCCCTCTCCCTTAGGCAAGGGAGAGAAAGCCACCAAAACACTGCCAGAGAAGACCCAAGACACAATCCACATCTCAAACATTAATCCTCTAAAGAAAGCACAGACAAGTGACTACGCAATGCACATCATGGTTTTGGCATTTATTTGCATGTTAGCTACAGTAGAAGAACAACTATGTCACAAAATTCTCCTGCCCATCCCAGGACAATGACAGATCGCTTATGCCACTGTACACGGGTAAGAAACATCACTGATGCTGATCTTGCAATAATTTAAGATACAAAAGAAAATTCCACCTGCTTCAGAAGAACCTGCGAGTATATAGAACAAAAAGAACTCAGATCTTTCAAAGTGATTGAAACCTCAGAACTGAAATTCACATGAGCATGGCAGGGTGACAGAGACAAAACAATTACCTGGTGCTGACAGCAGACAAAGCTAGTTCAGACTAATGACCCATCATGCCAACTCTGCAATAACTGGAACCACAGCTTCGTATCCTGAAGTATGGAAACCATTTGGGTTGCCCAATATTTTTTCCCAGATCCTTAGTCCTACTGCCTTCTTTTAATAGAACGTAAAATTGAATTCAGTCTTGAAACACTGAATTCAGAGTGTAAACCAGTAACTTAATTTAAGTGCTACTTTCACCATGGTGCTCTGGGCCCATCACTGGAAGACCCCGCCCCCAAAAAAGGAGTATCTGCCTTATAACCATCATCAGCATTTTTATCTGCTGGCTCAGGATTAGTAAAATCAAATCAACACTGTCAAAACAGGAAAGTACATACTCCACACCAATTAAACTCTGCCACCGTCAGCGTTTAAAAAAAAAAATAGCTGTAAGCAGAGGCTACTCTCTCAGCAGTGCTGCAGAACAACAAGCAGAATCAAGTTCATAAGGAAATTTCAAAGCATGATTTTGTAACTCACCTAGGCATCTCTGAAACCAACAAATCAGAACTTAGCCAATATATAGGGAACAGGCCTGGGAAAGTTGCACTAAAAACCACATTCACCACAGAGTCTCAGTTCTGTCCTGCCACAAGCTTTGGGTCAGGCATTGCCTCAGCAGATACTACTTGACTGTCAGTGCCTCAAAGGATGAGTTTGCAGTAAGGGCTTCACAGATGACTTAGTCCAGATGAACCCAAGAACTGAAATGTACCTTGATGGCAGCTGCTGGGTGCACAACAAGCAACACGGGCAGCACCTGCCCAGGCCATCCCTCACCTAAAAGCTGGCCTGTGAGTGGACACAGGGGCTGTGGGGATGAGGGATGGGAAAGAGCTGACTGACTGCACCTGCTGGTAGTTCTGGTAACAACGCAGATCAGGGCTGGCATCCTGCTGCCAGGTTACACGAGTGGAGGATCCCAATACATCTAAGCAAACACATGCAGCCATCCAGGCATCCTAAGAACCAGCATAATACAGCCATTGTAAAAGTGATAGAATGTGCTTCTAGCTCGAGGGTGACAGTAACCGTCAATTAATTAAAGCTCTACAACATGGTATTAATTCCACTTACCACTAACACTGATGAAAACAGGAAGGAAAAAAACTGAATGAATTCAGTTTTCTCATCCATTGAAAGTTTTGTACTACAGGCTCCTGTAAGGAAATGCAATTTGACCACAGAATTTTTTTCCAAATGGATTCCACAGAAGTTCTCAATTATTCATACTGAAACACACATTTAAGAGTAGCTTTAATGTTGCATTTCAAATGCTGACACTGTTCTAGGCAATACCAGTAGCATGCCATTTTAAATACTCTAACTAAAGGGTTATAAATATCATCCATAAATCGCTGCTGCTAATTTTGGCAAACTATAAAATTATATATATTGTCATGTTATAAAATGTCTTTTATTCAACATCTCAAACATCCATTTATTACATGCTGTAACAGATAGCACCGGGTAATATGAAATGCTTACATTCAATATTTTGCTAAGTCTTTTTCAAAAACACAGCCAGCTCTCTATACTCTGAAAAGCTTAACTTTGCAGAACACCATGGAATGAAAGCCCTTATTTACAACACTCTATCCCTTGCTCTTTGGAATGAATCGTTATTAGCTGCTCACCCCCCCCAGAGAGCAGTTTGTTTGATTTTCTTCCTTTTTTAATTACTCACATGTGCGTCTGCCAAACTTTCTCCTAACTATTCCACAAAATATACATATTTTCTCTCTCTAAACCAGAAGAAATACAGTTTCCTTCCTCGTGGTTTATGGGTTCCTCCATCATTTTTGTGGAGGAAGCTTTTTAATGGAGCATCTAACTGATCAGGGGCAAAAAAAACAGCTCGCCACTCTTCTTTTGGACACACAGAGTCCCACACAAAGCCTAAATGCCAGGTCCATTCTGGACACCTAGCCACACAGACATCAGGTCCCAGGCACATTCTGAGCATGCCTGCAGCCAGTGGAGAGCAGCATCCTAAGGGCCAAACTCTGCCCTGCCTGTGCCACTGCAAACTGAGAGCAACTCTGATAGAAAGCTGAAGGAGCTGACTCTCCATGCAGCAATCTCCTTCTGCAACTACATGCTATTAAGTCTTCTGGGTTTGTCCATTTAGATAGAAAATAGTTCTCCAGCCTATTTCCCAGCACTGTGGATTTTCTAACACAGGTGCAAGTGAGCGCTGGAGGAGGGCAGGGCAGCCCTGCAGGCCAAGAAGCAGCTTCGGACTGGCACACCTGGTTTCATCTCCGATCCTCCCCAAACTGCAGGTTGACAAGCAGGATGGGATGTGAATTATTGATCACTGAAACCAACACTTGAAGAGCAAGCTCTACTCTTTTCCTTTGCAAAGCATTCATCTACACACCCTTCGGGAGTCCCTAAGATTTTTAGCTTAGTCTTCTTGAACGTTTTCTAATTGCTGAGGGAAATAAAAGCTAGCATTGATTTCAGCATGACTCAAGCAAAGCAGGCTAATGCCTAACTGGGCAAACAGTCTTGCTGCAAAGAGGAGCAGCAGCCTCCCTACCCACCGCACCCTGCAATACAGCCCCTGAAGAGCAGCCTGAGACACTTGAAAAGGATGTCAGACATGAGCAGACAGGGATCTGTCGGTGGAGGCACAGTGCTTGCGAACACAGCTGCTGTTAATCAAGCTATAGCCCCAGTAGCTCAAACACAGGTAGCAGTCCTGCTTTCAGAGTGATACCACATGGCCAGAGCAAGAACGGGTACCCAAACGTATCTTACCTGATCGCGTGGAAGTGGATAAAAGAATGGGGTGGGGGCTTTCCAAGGCTGTGGGGTCTCTGTCCCACAATCAGCCAGAGGACACTGGAGTCATGGCAGCCTTTGCAAGTGCTGGATGGCAGTGCTTGGAGTCTCCGCACTGCAGCCTCAGGTCCAGAGTCCAGACAAATCCCCCCTGAGGGGATCAAATCTTTCTGCTCCAACCTGGCGGTCACAGAAAGGCTGCTACAGAAAACAAAGTAACTTGGCACAGAAAGAGCTGGCTAGCAAACATGAGCCCGGAAATATAATTGAGATCCAGATCTGAACTCTCCTTAAAAAGAAAGTCAAAGGATTTTGAATGTGCAATTTCAGCCCATTTCGCAGCAAACACAGAAAAGCTTTCTTCACAGTCCCCCTTAGTCTCCAATCTTGCCCATAGGTGAAGGGGGCCCTTACACTTGAAGCCTGGTGCCTTGCAATTGCTGCACTGGCTTAACAAGCTATTACAAATACCTTCTACAGAAAATGAGAAGAGGAAAAAAAAAAAAAAAGAGAGAGAGAGAGAGATTTAGCTCTACCTCAGAGCCAGCTGAGGTTCCTTTGGGCACAGCCTGGACAGCACAGTGGTTGAGTTATGCAGGGAAGGAGGCCAAGCAACGCAGATCTGCTCTCACAGCCAGCAGATCTGGGTTTCTGGCCCTGCAGTAAAGCACTCAGGTCACTTTTGAAGGTCTGCAGCACTTCTGCTGTTCATCTCAGGACTGAATTTGGCCTGGAGCCAGAATTTTCAAAAACTCTGCACTGAGCCTTCATAATATTCTTACCCTATGTTCTCATTTTGAGACATTTTCTCACCTCATTCATCAAAACTGGTCCCAAGATCAGAAGCTCAGGAAAAGTGGCAAGTTTCACACTGTTGAGGCAGCTGCTCTAACAGATAATGCATGTTCCTCAAAATAGAGCTGACAGCTTCCAGTTTTAAACCAGAAACTAGCTCCTATCATTCTCTATAGAAAATATGAAGTGAAAATGTAGGGTTAATTAAATCAATAGGTCTTATAATTAAATGCTGCCAAGTTAGCTGACATGACTAGACTATTGTTTTGTTGTTTTTTAATATTGTTTGTTCATGCAGAGGTTGCGTACACATTAAATGCAGCTAATTTTGCAAATGGATACTGGAAATGTAATTTAAATCTCCCTCAGGGGAGAAAATGACAAGTTTCACAACAAAGAAGTAAGTTTTTATAGACTCAGCCTGCTGGAAGCTGCTGTGATCTACCTGCATTAGGGCTCGCAGTGCTACCACCAGAAAACTCCTCCTAATTCTTCCCAGGGGGCTTGACCAACACCAGACAAGGACTGTTCCTCACATCCCTGTACCCAGGAGCATCACTTATAAATGAAAGATAAGAATTTGCCTGTGGGGCTGAATTCCACCTACAAATCTGTAACTCAAGAATTCCCAGGTACAAATGATTATCCTCTTCATGTGGAAAAGTATCCCAGATTTCCAATAATAAGAAAACAGAGCTGGAAAAGGAGTTGTCTTTTTCCAGATGGTGCAAGTCAGGTGCAGATTCACTGAATTCAATGCAGTTATATTGATTTTCTGCACCTAACATGTTGCTTATAGCAGGGTCAGCATCTTCCTCATGTAGATATGCATACGTATGTCATCCAGAAGACAGACACCATGTGCTAAAATAAACAAATACTTAATACACCAAATAAAATCAGAGAAACAACACATTGAAAAATGCTAGAGGAGAAACAGCGTACTGTAATGTTGGTCAAGATTATTCAACCAGCACTGACCTGTCTCACTGATTACCAGAAACAAAGAGATTTGATAAATCTCTACATTACTGACGTTGCCCAAGTCTCATATTTTCACAGTAATTACTTTCAAGTTGGCACCCTAACAAAGGCACTAGATATTGAGTACCAACACTGAAACTGTTGCCTCGTTAGCATTTTGAATGATTGTGACAGCCTCCCCTCCTCCCCAATCAAGACAAAAGAACAAAGATCAGTTTCATCTACTAGATTGCTGTAGGGAAAAACACCCGTGAGTGTAAAACCATAAGGAGCAACTGCATTAGCTCATCTTTTCTCCTTAATAAAGCAGCAAACAATTAGTGTTAAAGTAAAATGGGTCAATCAAGACCTCAAAGCTTCTTAAGAGCTAGCACAGTCAACCCATGCGGCCACAGCAATTCAAATTAACCCCATGGGTGCATCAGCCTCTTCTTCCAATACCTAGAAAGCAATTACAAATGTCACATTGAATGTCCCTCTAAAACACCCTCCTACAGCTTAGCAGCACAACCTGTGATTAAACCTACCCCTGAAAGAAAAGCTTTTTCCTCTGCTGAAGCAGATGGCTTAAGAAACCACCCCTGCTTCCATCAGTGTCCCTCTAAATCAGCTCCACCCTGTGGAAATCAGTCTCTTGCTGTTTTCTTTCTTATAAGCTCAAACACCCCAGAATCACTGCTAACAAGCACACCTGTATGAGAAGCAAAGGAACAGAAGGAGAGGCACCAGCACACCTAAACATGCTGAGACCTATACTCTCCCTCAGTGTGTGCATGTGTCTTTGGGGAGGGATAAGCAATCCAGTGATTTCAAGGAACACTGTTCACTTCCGTGCTTTCTCTGGAGCTCCTCAGCACCAAACATCACCAGGGGTTTTCCACAACTAAGCCCATGTACACTGAATTTATACTATTTCTCGTTTCAAACAAAATAGATTAATACAGTCTTAACTTTAAAGCATGTGGAAGCTTCACTTTCAAGAGCATTTAAGCACATATTTAAACAACTCAATAAATCCAGATGGACCAAAGCAAGCATCTTTGAGTCTTTGGGAACAATTGTACATATAAGCACATTTCAAGTACACCAATGGACTTTAAAGGAGCACACAAATGAAACACCCAAATCATTGGATAATTCAATCTAGAAGGCATCTTGGGAAGCCACCTAGACCTGAGGACCAAAGGAACCTCAATAAAGCCAGAGTGCTTTTTAACTTTTGCTGAAAACCAGACGTTATATCAGATGAGCTCTCAGCACAGTCACTGCCAGTACCCAGCAATATATAGAGAAAAGAGGGCTCGGCTCAGGCCTTTGGACAGACCCACAATTTATAGAGAAGCACTATCCAAGCTTGTCTTTATTTTATTTTTTTCCTTTAAGCTGTTTGTCATTTATCTTATCACAGCATATCAAATTTCAGACCTGACAGACGCTGCATCTGCTTTACAAGTTCTGTCAGTACTTTCTGACTTCGTAGAGCTTGTAGTAATAAAGAGGCAACCTTTTGAAATCCATTATCGTCAAGTCCTCACAAGCTAAATTCTTTACGACTTCTCCCTCTTCTCACCCCTTTAAGAAAACAAGCCTGTCTCCAACGCATGTATATGAAATGCCACATTTGGGGGTGATTGCTGAAATAGTCCAGCAGAGCCTGCAATGGGCCTCAGCCACCCATTTCCGTGTTTAGATATTTCTAGCAATTTCCCCTGTTCAGACAATGGTTCAGTAAGAACCTGCACCTAGAGGGGCCAGAAACTGCGCTGGTGTCAGTGCAAAGAGCAAATGTTTCCTCTCATGAATCCAGGTATAGCAAACAGTAACTCATACAGAAAGCAGCATGACGCAGGCTGGAAGGAAGGGTATGCTTCTGAAAAAACGTCTAGCAGCAAGGGAATTCTTTGCCCACAGACTGCAGCAATTCATATAGGGACTACTGTGATCACTCACACCTCAGCACAGGACCTCAGGGGTCATTAAACAATGACCATTTTTTATTGTCAGAATATATTTAAAGAGCACAGCTAAGTGGGTACTGACATAACATACCATAACAATTACATCAGATCTCTAAATCAAGGGTTCAAATGCTGCTTTATGTAACAAACTGCACTATAAGCGCAAGGAACTGCCCTCCGCGTTCAAAGTGTGCTAAAATTCTCCTCACAAGAACAGCGACTTTGTATTCTCAGGATGACAGCTCTTTGGCTTCTCTCAAACACCCACAGGCAATCCACAATATGGGTGCAACAAATCAGGAAGTTCCATTAACCAAATCCTGTACACAAAGGGATGGAGAGAGAGCGCTTGCAGTGCTGCCCCTCTGCTGAAAGCACCTCTCTTCCTGAGCCCCGCTGCACGAGGGCGCACTGCCTTCACTCGATTTGGCTCTGTGGACGGCCTCACCAAGCCAAGGGAGGGCAGTGTGTGGGTTTAGCTCATCTGCACAGCTCTGCAGGGCTGTGGCCTGAGCTCCAGGACTTGGTACTGCACCAAGTTTGGGGTCCTGCCTGCTGCCGAGTGCATCACCAGCATTTCATAAATAAAATGCACAGTGAGGAAGTCAGTGGTACCTAAACTGAGGTGCTGCAAAGGTGAGTTTGGGGTTTGCCTGCCATCTTATATACTACATTTTGGAAATACTAACAGCAGAAACACACACCCAGCCACCAACTGGATTGTCTCTGTGCTAACCAAAGGGAGTTTCTACCACATATAGGGAAGATGCCCATTCTCTCGATGTTTGTGAATCACTTCTTAGTGGCCTACGAAGTAATGGCAGGGGCAATTTCACTGGGTAATGCTCTCTCAGCACATTCCCTCTTCTCAGCAAGGGCTGAGATGCTGTAATCACGTCATCCAGTAGGGAGGAAAGAGAGAGAGAAGCTATAGAAAAAAATACATCCTGCGGCTGAGCCTCTTCTTGGGTGCACCAAATCTGGGATCTGTAGTCGAGACATCCCCACAAGCCTAAACCAGCACAGGTAGAAAGAAGCAGGCTCCTTCACAAGGAGGAATCAAAGATTTGGGGAGAAGAAACAGAACAGAAAGAATACACACTTCAACCTTGCAAGGCAGAACCCATCTGAAAACAAAAGGGACAGGTTTGCTGGACTGGGAGCAGCACAGAGGCTGGACAGCAAATGATTCTTTGAGAAACGATGGAGATGCATTGACACAGCCACAAAGACATAATGGATCATGAAAAGGGACGGCAGAGACCTGGTACATGTAAGAGTTACAAGATATGTACATAGACATTCCCTTTTAGCGCATGACTTTATGTTAACGATCCCTGGTAGGTGAAAGCCTGCTATTTTAGACCACGAAGGAGCCTACATGAAACGCCACCAACAAGTCAGAGAACATCTTTATTCAGAGGAAAACTGAAAGTTCCTGCCTCGCATCACAAAACACATTACGTTGGCATCTTTGAGCGCAGAGAGCAGCTCTCCCGGCACGCGGCACACCCCCTTCTTTCCCAGAGGTGTTTCACAAGCGCATCCCCTCCAAACGGCAGGTTGCAATCGGCGTCTCAAACACATACACCGCCAACGGAGCGGTCTTTATTGGGCGGATCGCCTTCCACGCAGCGTTCCGGCACCGCAGAGCTGCGTGTGCCCGCGGCTCCTACCTGCAGCAGCTCGAGCGAGGCACGTTTTGCATAATTTTCTCTTACATAAAAAGGCTTTGTTCTCCACCGCCTCACTGCGGTTACCAGCACGCTTCTC
Organism: Penelope pileata; assembly: GCA_013396635.1. Lineage (NCBI taxonomy): Eukaryota > Metazoa > Chordata > Aves > Galliformes > Cracidae > Penelope > Penelope pileata. Next base: position 198,118 of record WBMW01002410.1, on the reverse strand, counting down.
TCCTCTCCGCGCTGAGCCATTCAACGCGGGGAATTATTGTTCTCTCCCTCTCGCCACCACCACCATCGCCACCACCACCACCCCGGCGCAAATTAAAAGTGCTTACAGCCGCCGCACCCCAATGCTCTTTGTTCAGCCTCATAGACCCTTTCCGAGGGGCTTAGGGCGGGGAGGTGGGACAGAAGGGAACGTCCTTTGAAGGGTTTCTCGCTCTAGAGATGCTCGAACCCCCAAAGGGAGCTGACCCAAGGCGCCGGCTCCTGCGAGGACAAAACCAGCGAGTTGTGGGGCATTTACCTCGGGGAGGTGGGCGCCAGCGGCGCGCTGCAAACTTGGTC
>WBMW01002410.1:142530-197757 GCA_013396635.1 Penelope pileata | reverse complement strand
CCTGAGGGACCCCCCCCGCCAAGCCCCAGCCCCGCCGCCAGCGGCCGCTTCCTCCTTCTCCTCTTCCTCAGCCCCCGCCTCGCGCTCCCTCCTTTACCTGAGCGCCGCGGCGGCTGCCGGCACGGAGCACCGAGGGGCACAGAGANCCCCTCGCTGCCGCCCCGCCCCGCGCTGAGCCCGCCGCCCGCAGCGGCCCCTGCATTGCGGAGCGGTACCTGAGCCCGAAATGGCGGTGCCGGTGCGGGGGAAGCCGCGAGGCGATCGCCGTGCCCCCGCCACGGTAAGCGAGGGTCCTGCTGGTCCCTCACCTCCGGGCTTCCAGGGAGGCGAGCCGGAGCTCCTTCACTGTTTCCCTTTCTTCCAGGAGGCAGAATGGTGAGATTGGTGAAAAAACTTACCTCAGCAGCTGCACCGCTGCTGCCTCGCCGTGTGCCCGTGTGCGGCTGAGCTCTCCAGCCCTCTCCTGGGCTTCGGCAGTGAAAGGTATTCTGTTTGTCACCTACCGGCTTCCTAAAGTGAGCTTTCCTCCTCTGCCCCTCCAAATGTCAGTTAATGTTTCCATATTCCCTTGGTGAAAGTGAGAAACACAAGGGGAAAGTCAGCCGTGGTGCGACGGCACCGGCATGGAGGAGCAGTTCCGTCAGTGTCACTTGGTGGCAGCTCCTTTATCCCTGCTGCAAAAAAAAGAGTGGAATAGGGCTCTATTCGCTTTGCCATTCCCCGAACAAAATAATCTAATGGTTTTTCGTGAAAATGATTGTGTAAAGGCCAGTCTGTCAGAATGGTAATGAGCACTTCTCACTACATCACCCATGTGACGGTGCCAAATCTTTAAACTTCAGCTTTGTCTCATTTCACTGCACCAGTCCCAGCAGGTACACTGTCTCTGCATTTCCAAAGCTTCACTAATTCTAGGTACCTGGTGTGATTTCAAGCATGATTTTCAGAAGTGTTGAGCACTTTTTCTTCATAGACTTTAGCAGGTGATCTGGAATGTTTCTGCTCTGTAATTTGGGCCTCAACTGTCTGAGACTGGGTGGTCAAAACAGGTCTCACTGCTGCATCTATGTCTTCAGCTGCGATAAAAAATTTCTTCTCAGAAAGACTGGTGATGCACTGACACAGCTGCTGGGGAGGTGTGGGAGTCACCGTCCCTGGAGGTGTTCGAGACCCGTGGAGATGTGGCACTGAGGGGCACGGCTCAGTGGGCATGGTGGGATGAACTGGGGATGGACTTGGGGATCTGAGAGGTCTTTTCCAACCTTAGTGGTTCTATGATTCCGTGATATGGAGATGGCAATTCCTCAGCAACTACCGCACTGGATTATTTTACAGTCCCATATCAATTTCAATACAGGGACTTGGGGATGCTAAATTATTCTGTAAAATATATATACGTGTGTGTGCGTGTATGCCAGGCTTTTTTTCCTTTAAAGATCTGAGTCTGTGGATTAAGGCTACAGAGACCATCTCTTCCAGTCCCTTCCCCTCCTCAAGTTATCTGGGAGAACTTCCCACCACTGCCACTTCCCTGTTTTAGCATTTCACCTATAAATCACAGACATCAATCATCTGTAAATCAGTGGCAGGCAGAGGGAGCAGGACTGAGCCAAGAGAATGAAGCTGCTGTATTCCCCCTGTTTGCTCTCCATCAGTGATGTCTATGCAGCCAGGGGAAACATTTTCTGCAGGCTGTCTTTCTTGCAGCCTGCTGGGGGGGAAGGCACCCATTCCATGCACAGCACCTGTGCACCAGCACACCCAGCACCTACTGGTGCAGCAGTGCTGTCTTCTGCAGTGCTCCCACACAGCAATACACAGACATAGATCTCTCCCCACAACCACAGTGCTTTTCCTTTCACCACCTAGGTAACAGGAATGCAGGCTTCAAATAAAGCTTAATTAGAAGGAGGCCTGAAGGGGAATGAGTAGTCAACTTGATACTTCATGCAAATAGAATTAGATTTATTTTAAGCTTACAGCATAGAAAAAGGGGAAAGACAGTTTATACTTTTGTGGGAAACAAGCACTGCAATGTGTGTCATGGAAGAGAGGTCTCAATGGAAAGACACCCTGCAAAATAAATAGGCTGTGGACCATCTATAAACATTCCTAGAGATCAGGGTGATACACTGCTCAGAGAAAGGATCAGAATATTCCATGTGCTGTGGAGAAATCAATGTCTCTCGCTCCGATGCTGTGCTGTGGCAGCCTCTTTTCAGCAGCAGGCTGCAGAGAGAGAAGGTGAATCTTGGAAGTTAGTCATTCAGCTGCAGCTCTCCTTTGAACAGTCGTCAAAGATGATGAAAAACAAACACAGAAAAAACAACATGGCATTCGCCATTTTCCCCCAGATAATTATCTAGTCAAATTACATTATACTTTACATTAAATATTCAACAACAGTGTTGACACTAGACGTTTTAAGACAGGAAAAATTCTTATAATTTATGTTAGAGATGTTAAGATCTATGCAAGTATTTTTATTAGAAATATTCATGCAGAGATCAAAAAGCATCATCCTACTAAGAGATAGTGGGGAAAGATTTTTTTACAAAGGAGATTTTTACATACCCTCACAAACGATGAGCTTTATCGTAAAGCTTTGACACACTGAATTATGTATGTCTATGGAGGTCTAGCATGTGAAATACAGAGGATTTTTGCCTGCCTGCTAAAAGAAGGAAGGACATTGCTTGTAGTCCTTTTAAAAATGATTCATTTGAAACAGCAGCTGAGAAATGCCACTCTAAAAGGGAATGTGTCAATATATATTCTTCTCTTACTGTATAGCTATGATAACAAATCACTGCTTCTGCTCTGACAGTTTGTCGAGCTGTAGTTGCTGGCAGCTTAGGTGTTTGGCATCTCTTCTGAAAAAAGAAGAAAAAATTTAATCTCCCAAAAACAGAGTACGACCCAAGACTTAGTGCCAGTGTCACAACATTAGCTAAGTGAACAGAGCAGTCTAGTCAAAGCCAGCTCTTATTTATTCATGGTCAGAAGAGCTACGAGCAGAAACAAGAATTACAAAGCAGTGGAAAATATTGTGGGGTACTTTTATGCACTTTCCCCGGTGGCATATATCTAGGCATGTGCCTTAACCAGTTGAGCTGTTTTTGCCACCTTTGCCCTTGGAAACACCTTGGCTAAGGTGACCGTGAAGGCATGATTACTGCCTCGGTACTGCCGAGATGTTTCTCACGGTGACAGAACTCTAGGGTCCCTCTAGTGCCCAAGTGAGGCAGTGAGGAAAAAATTGCGAGCTGAATAGCTCCTTAAACTGTGTTATCAACCACTAAGCAAAACAAAAGCTTCCACTGAAAATACTGTATTCCTGGCTTTGCATAAGAGACTGTATTCAAGTTGCTTCTGACTGGGACAAGAAACACAACTGTATTATTAGCTCATATGGTAAAATTCCCATTTAAAAGACCTCCTTTTTCTGCCTGCCTACCGTTTAATAACACTTACCTTTTAAAGATTATTTGGAGATATTACCTGTCTGTAAATGTGTGCCTCAGGTTACCACGTGACAGCTTTAAGCAAACACGAGATCTAGCCACAGTGGAAGGAATTTTACCAGAGCAATTCTGTTTTTGCAGACCCTTGCTGTCTTTCGTCTTTTTTTCCAAGGGAAGTAGGTACCCAAATGAATTATGATGGGTTAGTTAGCTTTAGGAAGCTACAGTCTAATTTACTAAATGCTTTAGATGTCAAAAGCCAGCCTTTGTATTAGAAATAGCATGGTTGGAATACAGACAGAGCACAAAAAACACTGCTGCCACCTGCTCTTGGGGACACAAGGAGACAAACATGACAGTAGAGACTCAACTCCAGCAGGTATTTGAATCCTCATTTCTCACCACTGATTGAAAGCAAAGGATCCCCAGACAACACACTGAAGTGAAGAATGCACAGCAGAGATCCCTTGCTGAGTAAGCAGCTACGTACGGAACTTCCTTTCTTCCTGTCATTTACCTAACCCAGCTACTTTTCCTCTCAGCTCTTGAGGCTTTGTGACATCTTGGTTATGGGGCCGGTTGCCTTTGCTGAAGAGGAAAAAGCTGGATGTCAGACTTGTCATGTTAGGGACATCTCACAGGATGGTTTGTAAATGTATTCAAAAGGAAGTGAGGGGAGTACCGATCCCTGCAGAATGCAGCTGGTGACAGTTCTTAACCTAAACCATTTTTCACTGCTTTAACCCATTTTCTAGGGTGGAAAGGAACAGTTTATCTATGAAATTCCCATCTCCACAAGAAGGTAAAAAAGTCTCTCTAGGGGAAAAAAAGAAAAAAAAAAGAAAGAAAAAAGATATGCTGCTCTTAAAATTTTCTAGTTATAACAGGGAATGATGATTGCCAGGAAGTAATGAATGCAAGTTTGTGAGCTTGAGTTGTTTGCTTTGCTTGTCACTAGTACAAGCACTGCCTTCTTTGTCTATCCTGAAAGCTGTAGAAATAAAACTACTACCCCATTCAGTCTTATCAGGTCTTCTAATGCAATAAGAAAATAAACATCCGCAGCCTACCTACAAAATTGAACAGAAGATGAGCAGAACATTAAGGTTTAAGTAGTGAAATCTCTTTATGTGTTGTATCTATAGCACATTTACATGGAAAAGTTGCTCTTTAAAATAAATATGACATATAAATTACTAAAATTCAAATTGGTTAGAACATGAGGGGTATACTTTTTTTTGAGACTTAATTTCCTGTTCTAGTGAAAAGTCTGAATTTTTCCAGTGATATCTACTGAGAATTAAAACCTCAGAGGGAATCTATTACTGCACTTGCATGCTTGCACATGGAAGCTCTTCAACTCTCTGATGCACTGATAGTTTGTTTTATTAATGTGGAATTTTGATAAGGCTTTTACTTCTTAATATGCTCATATTCTTACATTCAAACATGTAAATGTTACTGCATTTTCCAAGGCTAAAGCTTAAATTATCAGTTGAAAACAGATTAGCCTAATCAAGTTAACACCATCACACAGGGCACCAAGTTCATCCTGGCTTTTGAGCTTCGTACTTCTTTTCCCCTGTATGAATAAAACACTGCCATTATTTGTTGAGAGAGGGGAGGCAGCTGCAGATAGAACAAGGGGTTATTTATTTGTCTAGGCTACAAACATAGCCAGCTTGCTGCTAGGAGTCCTCAGTTTTTGAAAAGACAGAGAGCATACCTTCAGGAGAAGGCTGGAGCAGTCCATGCCCGGCAGTCCTGAAAGCACTAGAGAAATAAGGCAGTTTCCAGAAGGCTGTGCTACACTTCACCCTCTTACATGGATCAGCCACAAGAAGAGAACAAAGCTCATGAGGTAGGGTCTGCCTAAAGAAAGGAGAGGGGCTTGGAAGCAGCCTCATGCACCCCACACACTTTCCAAACGCCCAGCTGGCTGCTGGCCCAGAAGTGCTTCAGGCTCATTGATCACAGTCCTCAGGAAAACTCGAGATCTGCTCGTAAATCACATCACACTGCCTCGCCAAAACTGTGACTTGAGGTTAAACATCAAATGTACTTGGGCTCTGTCCCTCAACAAGCTTCAGACTATGCCTGAAACTTAGCTGCTGTGCAAAGAACAAATGCTGCAGAGGAGTAGTCTACATTTGAGAATGGCCTCAGCCCGATCAATAAGAGCACCCATCATGTCTTATTGTGGCTGAAATACTTCCTGGCCTGAGGAAGATGATCCTAAATGGACTACCTGTGAGTTTGCTGTGTTACATAATAGCTCCTCACTCAGAGTCATCATCAGCATGTGGTTCAGAAGTTCTGCTTTGGACATGAAAAATGAGGGGTGGAGTCCTAAGGGGCAGCAGGTAGGTGACATCTGTAAATTCATGCTAACTTATGCCCATATATTTGCCAGTGGTTATCTAGCAGCAAAATCACTACTCCATGTGCAGTTATCCATTCTGAATTACAGATGCTTTCACGTGTGAGCACCCAGTTTAATGAACTTATATTTGCTGCAACCATTTTCCAAAACGCAGCCTATGTGTCTGATTGTTCTCTCTTGAAAGGAGAACTGAAGAACCCATGGAATCTGCAAAGAGAAGCAGCTGCAGATGCTTTAGCAGAGTCTCTGCCATGCCAGCAGGTGGATGAAGTTATATAAAAATGTTCAGATCTTATTAAATCTACTGTCACCAAAAGAAAACAGTAGTTCATGCAACTTTATTGGGCAAATCACAAATCAGCCTAGCAGTCACACAGCTATGTGTTTTAGCTCTGAGATACATTGGGCTGATGTAGGCCACTTCTTCAATTATTAGTTTAGATTTTACATTTGAAGAGCCTGCACTCCAACCCAGTTCAAAGAGAAGAGTCAGAGTAACTTGGGGTGCTCATTCCTGTAAGTTATCTCAACCAGTGATTTGAATGAAAAAAAAATTACAATTGGGATTAATTCTGCCTTGAGTCTTGTATTCTGACAAAGGAGCTGTAAGAGAAAGGTAAAGCATGTTATAATCAAGAACCCGATGGGTGGGGAGAGGAGCATTTCAGGTGGTTGTGAAACACACAAACATCTATTGTGTGAAGTGACTCCTTGTCATCGTTTGATATTTCTGCTTTTCAAAGTGTCTTTGGATGCTTGCGCAGGCTGGTATGTTGCCATGGATACAATGGTGTCAGAGCTGAGTCTGTTAGTAAATGGGCTGATCTGTTGTGCACCTCCAGAAGGAAAAGAAGGAAAAATCCCATCGTCTCTGTGGTTGTTAGCAAAGGGAGGCTGACAGTAAAACAAAATTACTCCATATAATGGTTTTCAGAATCTCCTCCTCTTTGAAGTGATGGTGTAGTAAAGAGAGGGAAGATAATGAAGCAAAGGAGTGAGAAGAGCTGTCAAGCACTTATCAAAACCCTGTCTGCATAGCTGAAGGCAGGGGTCCGTACATGATAGCATCAGCTATATTGTCACAGAAAATCAATCAGGAGGTTTAATAATTCAGTTTCCTAATGGCCCAGCACCACTTTCTGCAAGAGCAAGGAAAATCAACAGCAACAACAACACCAAGGCTAAAAGGAGCAATCAATAAACAACAGAGAGGAGCAACTTGCTTTTCAGAACACCCTGGGAGCAAGCAACAGATACACATTATAAAACTAATATTGAGATACGTGCGCCACCCCAAAAGTAATGCCTCCTATTTATTTCCATGGAAACTACAGATGCAAAGAGCACAATAACACCATTTGACAGAGCACATTCTCAGCTACAAAACACTTTTTCAACAGACACTACCGCTACCTGTGCATTTTCACCAGCAGTGAACAAGGGCCTGCATGTGGCACTCATCAACATCTGCACCCACGGAGGTGACCACTGTCACTGGCATCACTGCTGAAACACACCACCCAGCCCTCACTGTGCTCACAGCCACTGCTTTGTCTCCATAAACATTCAGCAAGTGTCGATGAATGTCCATGGATGCTATTTTTTCTACATGGAGGAATTCAGTGACACACCTCTTCTACATGTGCACTTCAACGTCAGATGCCATTTGGTCAGAGTGCCCCTCTGATGCCATCTGTCACACGGCAACAAACCTTAACAGAATATTGATGGCAAGGTTCAGCCTATACTGCCATCCCACCAACATCCACCTCTGACATTGTGGGCCAATAGAATAAAATTGGAGGCATTGCTTTCGGAGCAGCCCTCACAGTACACATTTGATGCTTTTATCCAGGCACAACTCCTCTGCTGAGTGAGAGGTAAAACAGGTTTAGAAGTGACAGGCTCATATACGCACAGGAAATCAAGTAAAAAACCTGGGCAGCAGTCCAGGCTATTTTCGAACTTTTGCTTTTTTCTTGGTGTTAGAACAATCTCATAACTTACACATATATACAACACAAATCCCTGAAAGCTGAATTCCTGTGCATTAATGCAATTTTCTTTATTAGGCAACAACAGAAGACCTCTGAATTTAATTATGAGTTTTCATTTTCTGCTCTGTTATTCTAAGAGGAGCTCTGCAAAGATTAGGTGCATTGCCATACATTTCACTGAGAGCTTCTCTTGCCTTTGAGTTTGGGGTTGAAAAGCACTAAAACTTTCAGAAGAGATGTTTATTCCCCACTGTTTACATAGATGCTTAACTTAAACAGCTACTAACAATAAGAAACATGAATAACATGAGGTCACTCAGCCTACCTTCTCTCAGTAGGGCTCTATCACTGTACATGGACCAGAAACATAGTGCAAAATATGTTACAGAGAATTTTTCTCGTCTTAAAGGATGAAGTTTCATCAACATTGTTTCTCTGCCATAAAACAAGGAAAACAGAGTTGGCCAGTTCTGTGATCAAGTGTAGTTCCTTCCTCAGCTCACATCTGTAATGCAAGCACTAAAACCAATCGTTAGAGATGCAGAAGATCATCAGGAAGCCAGAACTGCAGTCCTTAGCCTTTCTGTAAGTCCCTTTGGTCTGGCATCATTCCAGATGTGTAGGCAGACATTTGGTTGCTTTCCAGCTACAGACCAGTGTGGTCAGTGACTCCAAGGAAGCCTCTCCAGCACCAAGCCTCTCCTTGTGGCTTTGCTCTGGGGACAGTCCAGCACAGTGACACAGCTCCATCAGGGCACTGGCTCCTCTCTTCCACTTCCTGTGGCTGACTCACACTGAAGACAGATGAACCTAGAGAAATGCTCTCTGCAGGCTACCTTTCCACGCCAGCCACCAGCACAGTCACTGTAAATGGAAAGTGGGAGTGCAGGCAGGTGGTCTTTGCACTGCCATTTGCAGCAGAAGGAAGCCTTGAAATACATCTGTTCATTCTTACAAGACTGTTACTTCTAATTACACTAGCATTAAGAGATAGCAGACCCAAGTCTGTTCTCATTTCTCTGGGGTAATTCTGCTGATGCCAAAAGAATGGCACTGTCCTGTCTCTGACTTTTATTTTTATTTTTTTGACATAAATGAGATGCAGAAGCATCTGAGCACAGCTCTGCTCCATTCTCATCTGTGCAGCATCTCCCCTCAGCCACCTCGAGATCAGGCTGTGGCAGAAGTCAACAAGTGTGTTTCTGATATAACAGGAGGTCCTAGGCCACAAGGTCAGAAAATGAGAGGGGCAAGCTCAAGATGAATGCAGTCAGTACTCTCCTCTTTCGGTGCTGCTCACTGGCACTACAGGCAGGCATGTGAGAACTGTGCATAATGCCATAACGACTAAAAAATTTTCCACAGTGAAAGTTTCATGACGCCCTTTCCTATTGAGAGGCTGGCTTATGCCCTGGAAAATGACAAATCACATCCCTTCCAAAAATCTTGATTATCACTTAAGTCCTTGTGTTCGTAGTCCTACCAGATTCTGCTGGAGGTTCAGAGAAGCTTTCTCCTGCGTTGAGATGAACTGTGATTAAATTCAGCTGTCAAGCTGAGAGCACACCTCCAGACTATTAATTAGCATCGCTCGAAGCACAGCACTCTTGTCCTTCACATGTAGCTGCTCTGAGAACCAAAAACATACCCAAGGCAGTCAAAGTCATTTGTTTTCATGACACTGCAAAAACGCAGTCGTAGTTTGTAGAGATATAAAGCAAGACAGCAATGCAAGCCGGCAGGGAGAAGCTGAAAGGCGTCACTGTTGCAGACAGACGCACCGATACGCACACAATGTGTATGGGCAGTTGTGCAGCTCACGTTGCTAGCGCGTGACGTAGCCTGGCTCCCGTAACCAGCCTTTAACCCTGAGAATCAGTCCTCCTGCAGAGAGTTGTACTTCAGCATAAGTAAACGGAGGGGCTGCATGGCTAATTTTCCTCTCAGCCTGCAAAATTTGAAAGATATCTGAAAAAGAAACTTTACATTTCATCTTACAGATTTCTGCTTTTTAACTGCTCTGCCCTTGAGCCATGGGAATGTGCTTTCACTAATTAATGATTCACGTAAAGAATTTATAGGAAGGGTGTGGAGGTATCTGGTCAAGCCAAAAGCTGTACAGCTGTCAATTTTTCCAACCAAGTTTGAATTGGTGAAGAAGTTTCTGGAAAACAGTGACAGAGCTGACCACGCAGCCAAGATAACTTCAGAAATACAAGCAGACTACAGCAGGCTGTCCTTTTTAGAGGGCTCCCAAATATTATGTAGCCTTGGTAGAGGGGTACACAGCAGCTACCAACATCTCCACACTATTGCAATAGGTACCAGAAACCAAGCATAGAGGTTGTTAGGGCTTTTCCTTGCAGAAGTCACCAAGGAACTCCTCTTTTATCTCAATTTCCCCCTTTGTTCAGTAATTCCACCTCCCCAGATACACACACGCTCCTTAAAATCAGTGTCTCTGGCCACAGACTGCAAACACCCCAGCTACAGAAAAGCTGAGCAGGTGGCAATGCACTCCCCTCTAACCAGCACCATGTAAGCTAAAAGCTAACAGCCACGGTCCCTAAAATCTCAGCATACGGGACCTGTAATACTCCTGCACATACACTGATGAGCATCCTTTGAGCCTTGTCATATTTGAAATGCTTCAGTGCCTGCTCTGTTATGGCTTGGACTGCTGTTGTAGAGTCTTGTAACTAAGCAACAGCAACCATAGCTGGGCAGTCCGGGTTACGTGGCAAGGGCGATTTATCCTGCACAAAACCTGTCCTCGACGCCAGCTCGAGACCACTGGCCCCAGCTAATTCTTACAACTGACAACATCTTAGCGTGTACTTGGCTGGAGAGATTCAGACAGTACGGTGTCAGATGAGAAACGTAATAAACAGGCAGTGCCAGCACTGGGGGTGCTGCCTACCAGAGGACTGCCACAACAGGAATAAAAATAAATCTACCTCTGCGTGAACAAGGATGTAGCAGGTGGCAGATGTTGCATGCAGGAAGCAATTCAGAAGGAAGATGACACTTTAAAGCTGGGTGTGTTAAGCATGCTATAGAAATGTCTACTGCCTTCAGCAGACTTCAGATCAACCCTAAACACTCAAAATCAGCAAGTGAGGCTAGGACAGCAGGTCTCCACTCACTGTGACTGGGAAACAAACCCACTGAAGGAGCCTCACCTGGAGAAATGGTCTGCAGGGCTTAGAACTCATGGCCTTCTGTTTGCTGAGTGAAGAAAGTGGAAGAGCATCAGCATGGTTAAAGAAATACAAATAGGAAAGTTTTCTAAATGCTTACAAAAAAAAAAAAAGTGATGTAACCACAGCTGGTCATAGAACTGCTGCACTGGGCTTGGAGACTGAGGAAAATTGTGAGAAAGAGTAAACAAGAACATAATATAAACAAACACTTAACAGAAAGCTGTCTCTTCCTGGGGCCTTGGGGTGGGGGTCAGGCTGTAATTCTGCCATTTAGTGCTGTCCACTAAAATCTTGGCTGTGAAAGCATCACCTTCACCCTTGTCACAGCCACTTGTTAAAGCCCTAACACTGGGCATAAATAACGTCAGCTCAAGTGACGCTTGATGCTGTGAGTCAGGCTCTTGGTTCCAGGATAGCCAAGCTGTATAAAGACCTGCAGGCACTTTCAGCTTAAAAAAAAATAAAAAAAGAAAAGAAAAAAAAAGAAAAAAAAAGGCATGGAAATTAACTTTTTTCATCTGAACAGAGCTCCAAGGTAAGAATAAAATGCCATTTGGCAGCATTCCTAAAGCAAAGCAAAGTACATGCACCATCAAATATTACTGCAGCCCTGATACATTCCAGCTGCTGCTGCCCAGCAGACAGGCTAATGCATTTCTCTTCTAATGTCACCTTCACCCCGTTCTTCTTAATACATCTAAAACCATTTATGAATTAAGCCTCACATCACACTCATGCTTTACAAAATGGCTGGTCTTGAGGCACAACAGCTCAGTGGTTAAGATGCCAGGCTGCAGCTAAGGGCATTGATTCAAAGCTCTCTGCCTGGCCTTGGGCTTTGTTTCCACCTGAGACAGGATCACAGGTCTCATCCTCCAAAGCAGTGAGGACAAATGCACAGATGTGTACCAGTTAGGCGGCCCCCACGTGCTGAGAGCTGTATAATTTTTTAGGTCAAAAGTAAAATTCGTCTCTTTTTCAGGAGTCAGGTAGACACTTCAGGGCTGCGCAGAAACTTGGTAGCAGATGCAGAACCACAGAGATTTCTATCTCAGTGCTGTAAAATCATATACTTTACCACTTGCTAGAATTTTTTTGCTCATCTCACTTTCTCAGTAGTGAAATTCATATTCCTTCTTGACTGTGGAAATCACAAAAATCTTTCCATTGTAGATGTCTAAACTTTGATTCTTGACTCCAAATTTAGACAATAGCATTATCATCACTGACTCAGCCACTCTCCCTGCTTTCCATTAGGATTTACACAGGATCTAACAGAGACATTAGCCTCAGGCTATTCTCTTCCTAGCAGGAGACATCTTTATGGGGGCAGATGCAGCTGATTTGCAGAACTCACTGAGAGAGGACTCTGTGAAGGTGAAAATCCTAGGTGGGTTCAAAAAAAGTATAGAGAAATTCATGAGGGGTGAGGCAGGGAATTAGACATCTCACTGTCATACATCTACGAGCTGCTGCAAGGGTACCATGTGTAGGACCTCTGTAAGTCCTCTCTGTTTCTAAGGAACTTCTTCCCTAAGCATTCAGTGCTTTCCTTTCTGCTGTCCATCTGCTACAAGGCTTGTCAGTCTGAAAGTCACAGCAATTCTTTCATTAATATAGAGACCTTAAAAACTTTTAAACAATGCATTGAGTTTAGCTGTTTCTTAAAATGTCTTTTCAACTAATATCACCAGAGAAGAAGTAAAAACACATTTCTGTTGTGAATGTACAAAGCTCTTTCCCCATCTTGCAAAACAGACAGACAAAAGGTATGGCATGATCTGATTTTAGAATTATCATGTAAGACTCCAAATTATTTTTTATTTTTTTATTTTTATTTTTTTTTTTACTGAAGTGAGCTATAACTGAGTTTTGATGCCATTAGATTACGCAATTAAATATTGGCTTGCTTAAAGGTCTTTGCATTTTGCCTCACGTGAAAAAGAACTGTATCTACAAATGAAAATATTTTCAGATTTTATCGTGCAGGTTGTTTAACAGCCACTAACATACAAAATAAGTCCTTAAAATCTGAATTTATTTATTTATAACCTACAGAGGTGAATTGAAGAAAAGTTGCTGCTTGGTCTGAAGAACTATGAAATATCTGCTCAGTGAGCTCCGCAAGTTCTAAACCCCTCCAGGTAAGTGAAAAATAATTAGCTTGAGCCTTCTTCCCTTTCCTGATGAGAAGATAAACAGTGCTTTCCAAATTTTCTTAGTAAATAAGAAGACTACAGAACAGGAAATAGATTAAATATTGTCATATCTCAGCTACTTATGCCAGCTTTTAACAGTATAAAAACACTGATAAAATTTGTTAATGAATATTGATAACAATAATGTAATAAACCATCATCTATTTAATTTTGTAAGAGCCAGTATAGACGTGGAATACTTTCAGAGGGAAACATTTACCATTACTTACACATGAAAAGTTAAAGAAAAAAGCATGCTGTACCTTGCAAATATTAAAGATAAAACCACCAGCCGTTGCTGCTTGCCTATGTCCTAGACAGAGGAAAAAAGAAAAAGGATGGAGTTGAATGTAAATGTACTCCGGGAAACACTTATGAATCTCCTTTATTACTTTTCATACAGCCCTAAATGATTTCTTCTAACAATTCCTGGTAAGGTGGTAAATTTGGTATTAAAAAAAAAAAAGGTCTTAGTTGCGTGTCAATGTTATCAATTCACAGCTATAATGTAATCAAAACTTTCCTCTTTTCCTGTTAGTCTGTAAATTGTATTACTGTAGCCACAGGCTCCAGAGTGACACTTTGGCTAAGTGCTGGGGAACAAATGTAAGACTCAAAGTACAGACACAAGTGTTAAGTGACCTGAAATTTTTTATAAAAACTGGAAAATATGATACCTGCTAATGTTTGTATGACTGATTCATTCTAGAAAGTACAGCTTCCGTAGTGTTACGAACATAGCCAAATGAAATTACTTATTTAATGCAACTACTTGCTTGAGCAGACTTAGTGATCCTTTCTGACCTTTCTATTAAGCTCAAACTATACCTGAATGGTTGAGTTGTCTTAGAGAAAGCACAGCAGTTTAAAACTGCAGATTCAGGATATGAAGAATGCCCTAATCTGTGCAGCACAACTATGTTGTAAACTGTGACAGTGCTTGAGCTATTTCACAGGCAGCTCAGACACCTGTGCAGGGAAACAGCTGGAAGTCCTACTCTTACTACCTGGTCCAAGCTATGCAGTCCCCTCTGTCCACCCAGAGCCCTCAGTCTTTTGGGCTGTCAGTGAGATTTTGGTTCTCGTGGAAGTACTGACAGAGACACAGTCTCATTTCTCAGAGAAGCTTTGTCTTGAATTTTCCTGCATTAAATATGTATGCACACGCACATAGTCTATACATATATACAAAAAAAAAAAAATCCTACTCCAAGAGACTATGCCAAGAAACTAGTAAAATTGATGAAATGGCTCTCATTCGATTCCTTGGGCACTCATTCAAAATATTAGTTTGATTATCATTATGGCTGAAATTCAGCAAGGTTGTTAAGTGTCTAACTGGAAGCATATGAACAGTCCCATTATGATGATTCATGGATTTAAAAATAGGACTATGTTTAAATGTTCTGTTGAATGCTCAGCTCTAAATGAAATCAATAGATGCCATGCTTCTTATTCATGAAATATTAAGGGAAGATGCATAAGTTATTGTACTCTGTGTATGCATATGTACTTAGCACTGATTATACAGTAATGGAGCTATGCATAATTTAAACTGTATTGTGCACATTTCATGGAGAGAAATCATTAAAACCAGAACAGTTATTTTTTTTTGGTGAACTGGGCATTTGTTTTATTCTTAAATCTGTTCTCGTGTTCAAAAGCCCTTCTCCAGAGGGAAAGAAATCATAGTCTCCTCTGAAGCCCTGAGAGAAGAGACAGAAACCAGCACACAGCCCTGCACAAGCTGCCAGGCAGCACAGAGGTCCTTTGCTGACCTCTGGTGACAGACAGGGCCACAGCCAGCACCGAACCAGGGTGCACAAATCACTGCAAGAGCCTCCCTCCCTGCTCAGGGCCATCCATCAACAGCAAAGCTAAGTAATTCCTTCTTGCATTTAATGGTGCAGCCAGATGGACGGAAAAAAATGGAGTCCATTGTAGCAAAGCCCACGTTATTTATTCACTGCTGTGGATGCCTGTCATTATTACTGGTTTATAAGCTATTTTTCTGTTCTGCCAATGGCATCATAGTAGCTGCGAGCCTTTCAGTAATATATAAGGACTTGCTGAGAGAAGCACTCAAGGGCAGGCTTTATTTATGGAAGTAGGCACTCTTCTGCTCTGCAATGCACGTCAGGGAGCATGTAATTAACCTGCCTAAAGTCAGCATGCGTTTAAAAGCTTTGCTTGGCTAGGAGACACAGGACATATTTAGCACCTGCCTCATAGGAACGTATTTTAAAAGCTCTGCTTCCTTTTGTTGCAAGATGACCTTATATCTATTGACGTTTCATCAGATGAGAGCAGCAGCCACTGCACTGATGTGACTGCATGGGAACATCCGCCACATCCGCAGCCACAACCTGGCACAACAGGATACTTGACACCTTCTTGCAACAACTTCTGCCACCACTGGCCTTGAGTGGGACTTCAGCCCACTTCATTTATTTTGCTTAGATTCATTTATTTCTTCAGCTTTAAGTGTAAGATGAAACAAAACTAAATCACCAGTTGTGGCACAGTCTTGAGTTCAAGCCAACCTAACCACAATTTCACATTACTTCAGGCAGATAATGATGAAGTAAACAAACTCTGAAGAGATCGGAAGAAAAAAAAAGTTGTAGAGAATTAGATCAAAATGTTCTAGTAGTAACATTATGGGATATAAATATCTGGCACTGGTTGCTGTTTTCACCAATTTATGATACCTGAAAACCAGGGAGTTAATATGTTACCCATGACTTCCCCATACCAACCATTTACTAAGGATGTAATGATTAACAACTGGCAGAGAACATGTCTCCAAGCTAGCTGCTTTGGAAAAGCCTCTCGAAAGTCTGCAGAATTTAGTTGGAGCCTCCTGAAATGCAGGATGAACATCCCTACAAGGCAAACACGCTGGGCTGTGAGCTGGGGTCTGTTTGTACAAACGCCACCTTGGCTGGGAACATCAGAAGTGCACATGCAGCCCAGTAGTCAACTGGGAATAAAATTAATTGGAAAAACAAACTTAAGGCCAGGATTGAATGCGTAGGTCGAAAAGATACAAGGAGCAGAAAACTCTGGAAATTGTCTCCCATTACAGTGTGGGGTTTTCTTTGTTTGTTTTGTTTTTAATTCTGTGGATCCATAGTCAGTGGCACTATGCAAAAATCACTAACAGCTTAGCATGCACTGCCCATTTCCAGCTGCCTGTAGCCTTCCCAGCCACTGAGCGAGCAAAAATAGGTCTCTACTTTGTTGAATCCACATCCCAATTTCAGATTGGTCTCCATGTACATACCCAGACAAGCTTCAAACTCACCGACTAGCTGCGCATGCAGATGCACACAGTACTACAAAACATCCTGCAAAATAAGAGCTATGAATCGTTTTTGTTCCCCTGAAGAAGTAATTCCTAAGCATTGAGGTTACATTACTTCTCTGAAAAAAAAAAAAATGCAGCTCCAAATGCTTGATGATAGATGGCGCTACGTGAACATGAATTTTATTTTTAAATAACTTGAAAATTTAACTTGACTATTTAATATTACATATACTTAACAAGTGTGCCTAAGCAGTGTCAGCTTTATATTTTTATTATATATAGTTAATTTCCTGCTATTATTTCTAATGAATGCATAAATTATATACTAGAAATTAAAAACAAGATGACAATGTATTGAGATGTCAGACTTCACCTGCGTTCTGCAAGAAGGCTACTGTCACAGGCCAGACACTGTCAAGTGAATCCTCTCCTGTATGTGCTGGACATCCCTATAGCCTAACCTGGTGTGCTGATAGTGGTCTTTCAAGCTGAAGTGTGGTTGTAGCCTGCCCAGCCCAGGGTATAAGTGACTATGCCAAAGAGGAGGTGGCTGTGGGCAACACACTGAAGTCAATCCAACAGACCTAACAATTTCTAATTTCCTGAGTCCCAAAACACCGCTGGCAGAGCATGAGGTTTCTAATAACAAAGCCAATGGAACATAGTCTTTAAACAGCAGTGGCAAGTGCAAAACCAGAAGTAAGCTTCATTTGCTCTAAACACCAGTCCCGGCTGTTGCCTGTTGGCTGGCTGCTGAAGGGGAGGACATCAGCAAATGACAGGCAGGAGGGGGAGAACTGCATAGAGTGAAGTGCAGAGAGTAAGAAGGGCATACAAAGCCCACAGCATCAGTATCCCTATTGGGAGGAAAATATGCAGACCCCTAGTAAGGTGAGATATATAGGACAACAGCAACAAAAAGCTACAAAGTTTCTTTCAAAAAGTATCACTTGACTCTTAGTATGTATGGAAAAGTTTCTACTGACTCAAAACAACCTTCTCTCTGCCTCCCACACACCTATGTTCTTAGAATAGGTACTGAAACAGCAAAGGTGATCAAAGTGTATTTCCTTTGTTTTCCCATTTCACTGCTAGCAAGATCAGGGATTGCTTGAAACCAGCCCTTGACCTGCTGGATCGGCTTACATTTGTGGCTTCTAGAAAGGGTATGGCAGTAATGGCTGAGTAGTAAAAATGCCTGCAAAGGAGCAGGGGGAAAAAAAAAAAAAAAAAAATGAAGAGAGCACTGTGGCTGAGAGAAAACCAGAAAAAGCTAAGTCACAAGATTTTGTAAAATGTAATTACCTCACACTGAGAGCCCATGAGAACATAAACAGTTTGCTTCACCCTCTACATTCACAGATTAAACCAATGCAAACTTCTCCTCTGACAGTTTAGAGAAACTGTAGTCCTCTGAGACAATGTGAGAAATGGGGAAGTTCATCACTTCAGGCTGATATAGAGAGGAGACAGAAAAGCAATGCATTCACAGCTGTCACCTTAACTTGCTCCCACCTTTGAAGCAGATCTTTCATTTGTCCTCAACTCCTGCACTTTGATTCACACTGCAGAGAAGCCTCAGAGCACCTAAACCAGACTCTTCTGGGGGGCAGGTGAACAGACTGATTTCATCCTACCACCACAGCGTGCTCAGGCCACAGGAGCAGACTACAGCTAATCCACAGCAAAGCCTGGAAAACACGAATAGCACATGAAGGACACACCCTCAGCACCCACCACTGCTCTCTGCAGAAGCTCTTCCATTGTGCTGCCTTCCCAATGAGCATAAATGCAGCCCTTGCACGTGGCTCTAGTCAGCTCTTCAAGGCAGACCAGCACTTAAGCTACCTTGGGAAGACAGTCGTGGTTTGGCCAAAGAAAAAGCCACTGTCACCCTGTGCTTCTCACTGGACTCAAACAGCTTATTTTCCTCGGTGCCCAGAGCTTCCCTCATCTTTTGCTTGGGATCAGCATCATGTAGTGACAGCTGGTGGAGCCCATGTACAGAGAGGAGAAGGAGATCACCATCCTGTCCTCTTCACGGCATTAAGCAGTGAATTGAGAGAGCTCCTAGAGAGTTTTTCTTGCAGAATTGAAACAGTGATCACAATCTTTATGACATTAGCTGCATTATTAAATCTGCAGGATCTGAGCCACATTTAATAACACAGTAGTTCCAAGCAGACAGTTAATTTCCTGCTATCAGCTCTTAGCCCTCAAAATATTTATACTCTAGCTCTGAGTTTTGCATGGGCAAAACAATAATCAGAAAATTTAAGTAGCATCCAGGGAAGCTTCCTATACTGTTTTGCATTTGCTCATTGAGGTTTGCAGGTCAAATGAAATCGTTGTTCTATCCTCTAAAGGGAACTTCTTGTTTCCTAAAACTCAGTAAGCCAGAGGGGAGACTGGTACGAGTAAAAATGCTAACTGTACTGGGGAGGAAGTGCCGGCTCCCAAAGCCACGTGGTGTCTGTAGCATCCTAGCTGGAACATTTAAGACTTCTGAGACAAATGGAGGGAGTGAAGAAGACTGAACGCTGAGTGCTTTTGTGCAATTATGAAAGCGTTGTCTAGTGAGTGGTGAAATACTGTGGGAGGTGCAGTTTTCAGTCATGCATCCCCCATGGAACAATCTCTTATCCTCCATAGAGCAAGAATTAATCCAAGAGAGTCACACTGATAAGATATACATACATACACACACCCCTTGGAGCCCCTGGTGCAGCCAATATGTGATGATGTTTTGAGCCAGCTCTTCCAGTCTCAACAGCAGAGGAGCAGGACAAAGGCAAAGTCTGGCTCATATCTGAGCCTAATCTGTAGGACTGCCTGTCATGGACAGTCAGCTTCCGAGGCAAAAAGGTCATAAAGCCTTTGAAGAAAATCATCCTTATTCAGGTCAACACTTAAGCTAATTCTTCCATCCCAGGGAGATAAATGCATTTACCATGGCCTCCTACTGCCTTTGTATAGATAAAGTGGAACAGAGTTCAACAAAGCCGTGCTATAGAAGGCTTGAAAAAAAAAAAAAATCATTCACAGAGCAGTTGATCAAGAGATGGCACATATTACCAATGAGAATCATGGCTGTCTTCTGAAGTGGAGAGTACAGGAGTCATTTACACCTATGTTTGGCTGTGAACATCTTTTGGTGATAAACCCTGCCACTTTTGCATCCTCTGGTCATACCGGTCCCCTTTCTTTCCATCCTCCACAGCTCTGTACCCTTTCTACAGGCTGACATACGTGAACTCTACCCCAAGCTGATGCCAGTGGTGTTTCCCTTGTAACTATTACTGTTCTCTTCCCTTTCCCCACCTTCATGGGAGAAAGGAAGTGAGATTTTTACAAACAAGGAGCAGAGAAACCAAGACAAAAGGCATGTAATATGCTGCTGAACTAAGTCCTCAACTGTCACTTGACAAGCCTGCTCAGCTTACTGTGAATCACATAAACATCTCAAACTTCACAGGCTCACTACAGCCTTTTTAGGCTTACATATTCTACGTATGTGATTACATGCCACAGTTGTGCATTACTGCACTTATCGACCCTTTTCCTGGAAGTTTACCATATAAGCCTTCCAACTTGTGAGCAACTAGCCTGCTGTTCTCATTTCGCATTGTGTAAACCGTTCCATGACTGTGAGAGATGGTAAAAATATTTTGTGCAAAAGAATCTATATACCAAGTATTTGAAAAAAACTACTGTTTGAGTATTTTTAAAAAAGGATTTTTTTTAATGCAAGTTTTCAGAATTATTACCGGACTAATCAGAACTCCAAAAACAAACAGCAAGAGTGAAGTGTTTCTTCTCAGTGTCTCAATGAAAATAGGAGTACATGCTATTTCAAATTGAGGAAACAGTCTTGTACTAGAACTAACAAGAAAGTCACTATTTTTACACCCAAACCTAAGCATCTGTTGGACACAGATAAAGGACAGCAGGGTTGGATGTTTCCCTACATCATCTTTTCGGACAACAGGAAAACATAAGGTCTCAGAGGAAGGCAGGGAGATTTCCTGGGTTGTGAGAATAACATCAGGTAAATGGATCCACATCCTACTGCAGAGAGGGAAGGGGAATCTCAGAAGTGGATGAAATGGCTGTAAAGTTTCAATGCAGACTGTAATCGTAGGCAGCAACTGAAGATTTTTTGACAGTTAAGAGAACCAACCATAAAAACAGAACTTTGAAGCAATAGCACACAAGAGCAGGTAAAGTGTTTGAGAGGAAATCATGTTTGTAGAGATATGGAAAATACTCAAAGCTACCGTAACCCTCCAGATTACATGCCATAAAGTATCAATACCTTTGTCTATCACCTGAAATTCTAGAGGAATCCACTCGTCAACAACTAAGGGATATTTGTAACATGAACATCAGATTTCTAGAAGTAAACACTTCAAGCAAACTTCTTCATTTTCTGTGCTCAGTATTTTTCTTTTTTCCATGTATCTGTATCCTGCTCCAAGAGTGAAGTTATTCCAGCAGCCTGATAGAGAATTCATCTGGGAAATGCTGGAGGGAAGTGTAAGATTGCAACTGCTTCCCCCCGCCTCCTCCCCTTTTTCTTCAGTTCCTGTTATTTGTCCACACAACCGTGTCTTAATTTATCTTAAAAGTATTAATAAGCCCATTGTACCTTCTATCTTAATGCAAATAGCTGGAATTCTAAACAGCTATGATATCAGAAAATACCACTTTCTTGCCTGGATAAGTACCAAAAGCTGCAGACCTTCAGCAACTGCACAGTATCAAACTCCTCCTACATCATGTTATTTCTCAGCACCAAGAGGAACATAAAATAAAGCTCTATTAACTGCTGTCACCCTCAAGCCATCATACCATTATCTCACTCTGTGTTTCAGGATGAAGCAGAAAGAGGACCGTATGTGCTGCTTGTACAGCTTTCTAATGCCCTGAAGGGAATATCTTACATTGAATGATAGCAATGAACCACATCGCCTTTTGGGGCATTGACATTAAATGTGGCAGTGGGGGGGGAAAAAGGAGCAAGACTCTATCCTGAAAGGATCTGTTTCTTTCAACTTCACTTGTTTCATATTCACAAACATTTTACATTCACCACTGCATTAAGATCAGACACAGGCTTTGGCGGGCCTGAGAAAAAGATCACAGATAATCATGTATATGTTAGATATGAGGAAAACTGTTTTCACCATGAGGGTGGTCAAATACTGGAGCACATTGCAGAACCTCCAGCCCTGGAGACAAAAAAACTCCAGCGTACAAGCTTCTGAGCAGACTGATCTAAATGGACTTCAATGGCTTCAGGCAGCCCCTTCAAACCCAAATTACACATTTCAGACATTGGTAGAAGTCCTGATCTTGTAGTGGAACTGAGAAAGTAAAATCAAAGTTAACTCATACCTAACAAAAATGTATATAATTAGCTTTTTTTTTTTTTAGTTTTACATTTGCTAAATATTGCTTCGAAATACTAGTCTGTGCTACTAGACTCTAGTTCACTTCAGAAAGAATTTTTTCTTGTTTTCTCTGTATCCATATCAGTAATGTTAAAATGATACAGCTTGGTAGGAAACAGTTGTATTAGCCAGGGAATTTCTTAAAGACTATAAATGCAGGAAAAACCTCACCACAGTGCCACTTGCAGCACAGAGCCAACAGGATCAGTGGGGCAAAGAGCACTCAACTTCAGCCTCTCTTTTTCAGTCTATAGAAATAGTAGAAAAGGGAAATCTGTCTGCCCAATGGAATGTTACTGTTTAGATGACTCAGATATGGCCCTACTCCCATAGATTTGGGAGAAATAATACTGGTCTGACATCTTTTTCAGAGAATGAATCACATGTAGGAACAGGCAGCCATTCAGATGTGTAAAAGGAAACACAAAGCTAGTTATTCTCCTTGAAAGTTCAGGGAGAAGTTAGACTCCAAACTAAGCCTTTAATTTGTAGCATAACCCACAGCCCTCCCCTCATATCTAAAGGGCGGAACTTTGAGTGAGGTCATCTGGGAATGCATATTTAGCATATTTTTAATCCGTGTGCCTAAAAGTAGGTTTGTTTTCTTAACAAGTGTTCTCTCATCAACCTGACATACTACAGCCACAAAGACCAACCTGTTTTCCAAACCACTTTGAGCCAGTGAGATTCTTGACACAAATTGCACTATGGCCCCATAAATCTTTCAAAATTCAATTTAAAGACACAAGATAAACAACAGCACATAAACCTGTGAAAAATGTGATGCATTTCTGTGTTATATCCTTATTTCTCCTCTGAAAAAGTTCCGTCACATAACAAACAAGTTTATATGCATTCTTAACCAGTAAGTTACTTGGTTTTAAAACTCACATTTCTGTTATGTACCCTCCTGATGACTTTTGAGTAGATAGAATTCCTGAATGTTTCTGGGAGTCGTGAAAGTTGTCCTTTCTGTACATCTAATAGTTTGAATATTTCCACTATGGCCAACTTTAAGTAATTAGAACGTGAAAGGACAAGAATATTTTCTCCTGCCATACTAATAGGAGAAACATGAAGAAAAACCATAGGTACAGATTTTAATTTGCTTTCCACTATCAGGAAAGACCTTTTATAAGCTGGACAGCACAGCCCAGTGGTACCAGGCGCAACCTGAGTTCCCATTTCTTTGGTTATGTACGCCCTTTGAAGTGGTCTCAGATACCACACTAGCCTTCTTCATGCGTAACAATGACATCTGGACTAGTGCTTTCCCACTTGCAGGTTCACTAGCACCAAACAGGAGAAAAATCTCAGACTAATGATGAGCATTTAAGGAACATATCAGTGTTTGTATGATAGAGTGATCAAGAAGGGTAAAAATATACTCAAAAACTCAAACCAAGAATATCAACAAGTGGCAAACAAAGGTGAGAGAGAGAGAAAGAACATATTAATAGCAATATCTTTTACTTGGCTCATATGAAACTTACTCACCTTGTAGCTTATGGTCTGAAGATCACCTTTAACACATCCTGAGGCATTTGGCACCCTGAGAGAAGTGAACAAGGTGCCACTGGATAATATTAGAGACCTTGCATTGACCCCCTGTCATTAAACAGTGAATTATTACTGATGCTCTGCATTATATAAATAAGCATCCAAATCTCAGCTCTAGGTACTAAAACTCACTCGTGAAATAGGTAAGGCATTCCTAATTTCCTGGTTTACTCTGAATTTTGAAGACCTTACAGAAACTTCTTTTTTTCCTTCACAGATGTATCTGTGAACTAAAGTTTTATAATTTTACCATAGATAGTTACCTCAAATTAATTTTTGCATGGCTCCTTACCCACCAATTCACTTTTCCCAGCAAATGAGTATATTTTGACACAGCACTGTCACAGCATTTATCTTATCACTATATGTTCCATTTCAAAATTTTAAAAAGGCAACTATAAATTAAGCTACGATTATATTAAGAGCTCCTAGCATTTATCTAGTTCCTTTAAGCCCTGGTTTGAAATACGCCTAAGTAGTGAGAACCCTGAAGAGTCTTGAAGCGCATCCTCTGGAATACAATGTCAATATGTGCTGTGTAGCATGATGGTGATCACAAGCAACTTGTGTGATCTTTCTCCCTAGGAAAGGAAAGAGATTTTCTGAGCTTAAAGGATTTATGATGCGGCTTCCTGCAGGAGAACATTACATTAAAGTCTTTTCTTATAAAAAGACAATCTTAATTTTCCTTATAAAGCTGTCAGTTGTGTTGCGTTTCTTGCTTAACTACGGCAAACTCTTAAGCCTTTATGAACTTCATGTAATTATATCAAAGTCACACCGTAACAACTGATTTTATTTGATAATTTGCAGTATCCTTTCTTGAAATAAGCCCCGAGCTCTGCTTGCTTAAAATGATGAGGTGGCACTTCTATTCAAGTCTTCTCTGCAGAGAGAAAAATTTGTTATTGTTTAATAGAAGCTATGTCTTAAGATCTGATTTTTTTTATATTATTTTACAATGTCTTGAATTATTTGAGGTTCAACCTTGTAACCAACAGAGGTGCTGGGAAACACATCAGTTAGGTGTAGTCCTCCTTGGCCCACANAAAAAAAAAAAAAGAGTGCTTAAGTAACTAGCTACCTTGGAGTCTCTTTGCTTTCAAAAAACCCACTTTCCTGCCAGTTTCACTGCACAGCTGGTCTCAGATTTGCCCTGCATGCTGTACCTAACCATTCCTTACAGTGTGTCTGATTTTCATCCATGCACACCCAACTAGCATTCATCTTTCCATCCTGCACCTTAAGACGCGTCATCCCTCTTGCAAAACGTTTCAAAACCAACAAATTCCTCTACGAAGACCTCCGCAAAAATATTCCACCATCACTGAACTCCTATTAGGAGATCTCCAGAATAATTCCCTGTCATCAACATGTTCATATTGGAAACCTTCATGTTATCCCTGAGGTTCCATCCAAAAACTGTCCAAAAACAAGAACACACTGTCCCAACAGCATGTAGAACTCCAGCAATCAGCGCAAACTTAAAATCAAAAGTGCACTGTGACTTTTCTGGCAGGTGTTAACGCAGAGCTCAGTTTGAAAGTTGCTGACTGTATACCTTACAGTTTTATGTGGAGTTTACTGAAAAATCAGTATTTGCACTTGTGTAAGTGTGGATACAGAAGCTTTTCAATGAGCCAAAAGGATGTTAATCTTCAGTGCTCTGAGGCTGAGGATAATCAGCGCTATCTGCTTCTCCTCAGAAAAGTCTTTTGCTCTACTTTCTGGAAGAGACACAAGTTGAAACTGGCTTACAACCTGCAGATGCCGTTCCCTCCAAAAATTTGACAATCTTTTCCACCATGAAGAGTAAGTAGCAGCAGGGGAGCAGGCCACATCCTTGGAGCTTTTCAAGAACCGACCAGATGAAGCTGCAATAACCCCTCATCTGTTATTTTAACTCAGCCAGAGTGCAGAAAGAGATCGGCCTCAAGGCCTCCTGAAGTCCCTCATAATGTCTTCTACTATATGTTTCCATAATTTTACGGTTGTATCATGGAAAAAAAAAAAAGAGGAAAAGCTGCTAGTACTGTTTTACGAATGCAAGACAGGGTGAAAAAAAGTGAAAACAGATGAAAAGATCCCCTTCCACTGAATTCAGTATATTCACAGCTCCTTAGCAGCAGCCACAAAAATAAGCACCTTTATGAAATTAGGGCAAAATCTCAGACTGCCTGTCTCTTGCTCACATACAGTCCATTTAACGCTGAATGCAGTTCTTGAAACAAGAAGAAGTAAGAATTACAGGTACAAGATCAAAAATCTAGGAAAAAAATAAACCAGAAGTTACTTAACCATCAGCTAAAACCATTGCCTTCAATAAATAAATAAATAAATAAAAGACTAGAACTGGCATTTATTTCTGAATAACTTTCAGGAACAATATTTGCAAGCTTGATAAAATGTTTACAATTCCTCTGGCAAAGGATTTGCACTTTTACAGACCTCTGCCACAGATTAAAATTACTGAAGCACATGGTCCAAACACATCACCAAAAAGCAAATAAACAGAAACTAATCAGTACATTGCATTACAAGGTAAGACAATACCATATGTGTTACTGCAGTAAGCAAAAGCCACCAACGCCACACCAGATACATTTCACCAAACTGCTCTAATTACTCCTTTTCTTTCCTACTTGGAGGGCCTGTAATTGGCCACAGCTGGTAGCATTTAATGTCACACTGTTCCCAGCAGCTGGAGCCCTGACTGCATTGGGGCACAACTTTAATTAGCTGTTACATTGTGGGTGTAATTACAGCTTAAAGTTGATTTCTCTCTTTTACCTTTATTTCTTTTGTTTTCCCCCAAGAATTATTGGCAGGAGTATTCTTTGTCTCTATGAAAAGAGACACAAATATTAAAGTTACCATATTAAAAAAGATGGACAGGTAAACTAAAGCAAGCCTACCTTGCACAAAGATTTTTTTAATGAGAATTTTTATGGCACAGGAGTTAGTGCAGGTTTTGCAGGTTAATGATGAGCAAGCTCAAGTTTTGCTGCTCATAATCACACAAAGTAACTGAGGCAAGTGTCCCCAGTAAGGCCACAGGAGCTTGTCCTTTCATTGGGGAATAATGCAAACCATACGATATTGTAGGACACAAGACTTGGGGTTCAGAATGTAAACCCAGAGCAGGACTTCTCCATATTCCTCAGCTTTACATGCTTGCAAAATGGTGAAATGCACAGTAGTGATCATCTAAACTCACAGACAAAACACTGGTTTAAAAAAAAAAAAAATCAAGCTCAGAATGGATTAATAAAAAAGGCCTAGAAATATGGAAAAATACCATTGCAATTGCTCTGTCATCATTGCAGAGATATGGAAAGCACTTCCCACTTTGGATAATCCCTGCCATTTGAATGAAATTGTTATTTAACTTAGACTTTAAAATATGCTGAGCATATTATAGTCAACTGCTTCCTTTGGGCAAGCACTGACTGTACCTGGCATCCCTGAGGATATCTGTGACTAAATACATCAGCATACAGAAAAACCTCCTGCCTTGTTATTGCTCCTACATTTGTGGGTGGAGCAGAAAACACTGCTGCCTACAATGAAGTTAAAAGACGATGGAATAATAAATGAAGCCCTTTTGAATGAGTTACCTATCCTGTGGTTTATGGACAGCTGTTAGGAATCACAAGCTAACAGCACAAATTTGGCAAAAGTTAGCATTCCTCCAAAAAGGCCAAACTACTGCCACAATCAAAAACCTGGTTCAATTAAC
This sequence comes from Penelope pileata, assembly GCA_013396635.1. NCBI lineage: Eukaryota > Metazoa > Chordata > Aves > Galliformes > Cracidae > Penelope > Penelope pileata. Next base: position 170,450 of record WBMW01002410.1, on the reverse strand, counting down.
ATACTTCCTATTTTAAATATGTTTAAAATAAACAAGCAAACCTTTTTTTCTCTGAAGAGCAAGCTGTCAATTAATATAAAGCAATGAACATTGACTCTCCTAAATGGGCACGTAGGAGCCCACTGTCTGAAATACCTATTTCCAGGAGAACATTAGTTGTTTGTCAAAAAGCCAACCCTCACTCAGAAAAGGTATCCAATTCACTGGCTTTACGATGTGATTCTCTCTCATCACCCAATTTTACTTTATTCTGAGACAATCTTCCCTGGCAATAGTTTGTCACAGCCTTGTGAAAAGTTTGCTGCTTGGGCATGCTCCCATTGTGTTCCAGTCTTCACTAAAACTGGATGTAAATATTGTAAAAACATAATAATAACAAACTTTTCTACATAAGATTAGTTAGCAAACAGCTTCCTCAAATACTAGTAGTTCAACTGCTGGTTAACTGAAGTTAACTTTGCACCATTCACTTCAGCTTCTATTTTTCCCTTTGGAAGCCCATCATAATGATATTACAGACTTCTGAATCAGCAGTGCCTCCTTTTGAGACCAGGAGCTTTAGGATAGCTAATTTTTGTCATAGTGCATCATTATGAAAATTGGCAGGTCTTTGCCAGAGTTCATCTGCTTTATACTTCTAAATACCACCTTTACATTTCCTCGCATCCCCCTTCTTTACTTAAAGTGGCATTGAGCTAATATTTACTAATTTTTCCACGGAAAACAGAAACTCTTCACTTGCAAACACTGCAAACGTTATATACATACGTATGAATGAAAATATCTGTGTGTATAGCTTAGCACTTGATCCATGTTATTCCAATTTTGTGTTTGCTTTCATTCTGCTTAGCATCCAGAAAACTCAAAGGAGGCCAACAAAAATCAGCAACACTTGTTTTGAGAGATTATTTTAGAACTTTAATTTATTCAACCTTTCTGCTATGAAATGAGTGTTTGTGGGAGATGTACAACCTAAAGCAGCTTTACCAGCCTATAACACGTTGTGGGAAAGAAGAAACCATTTTCACTTACCCAGGTGAGTGATATCACAATGACATGTGTATTAACTCAGTATATATCCTAAATACATAGCACAGAAATGGCAAAGGCTCACTTGTTCTGCTGTTACCTTGGTTAAACAAGTAGTCAGAGATGAGATGCCTGAGATGGGACATCAGCTTGTGCAGAGGAAGGCATGGAGACAACTCCTTAGCAAGTGATTTTCCAGCAGCAGTGCCAGTCATTGTCACAAGAATAACTGTGAGGTTTCTCCCCAGAAGATCTGGAAAGATTTTTTCTCTCTTTTGTTGGCTCACAAGCTTGGCTTTCCCTGGATTTTGCTGCCTGCAGGATTATGGAGCGATTTTCCTGGTTGTTTCTCTTGCATCCTTGGAAGCAGCAGCAGGTAGCCTCCCATTAAGTTTCCCTAGCTCAAAGGGGCAGTTTTAGGTGTCTGCTTTCCTCAATTCATTAGTGACTGTTCAATGACTGTGCACAGAAAGCCTGCAAGGTTGAAATGGCTTGGCAGTAAGGATCCATAGTGCTCTATAAACAGGGCAAACTAAACTAAAAGTACTGTATTTCTTAAAAACGAAATAATGTGATAGAGAAGGACCTGGCTATAACAAGAACGACAACCCTCAGTTGCACTTGTAAAGCATTTGGAAATGGGGATGTTTCCCATGTATGGGGAACTTTTTGGAATTTTTGTTTGGTCTTAAAAGACCAGTACCACCTCTGCTAATGAACAGGTGTTGTCCTAAAGAAATAATTATGAAAAGCATCCATGTTCACACTCCTGCCGTGTTCCTGGGATGCTCCAGGGCTCTTCTGGCTCCTGCCCAAGCCAGTCCAACTCATCTGAATTGCAGAAAACTGGCCAGGACCAAGATAGCACACAAAGGAAAGGAGATCTGCCCCTCTGGGCTGCAGGAAGCCTTGAGGGCTGGGAAACTTTTTTTTTTCCATGCAGCCTTTGTGCTATTTTCACCTGGTCCCTAACTGTGTGTTTTGCCACACAGGAGCAATCTTCATCTCAGTGCTCTCCTATTTGAGCTCAGTGTAACAGAGCTCAATATGGAAGAAACAGTGATAGGGAAGAAATTCCTGGGAGGTTTGTTCAGTGAATCAGCCCTTCTGTCGAAAGCTGTTGCAAATCCTAAGCAAAGTCTGAGGCAGTGAGCCTTGGCTGTGCTGCCAGCGTTGATTATGTTGACTTACTGTTAGTCTCCCTGGAAAGGAGCAAGATAGATTGAGACATTAGTGTAACAAATCCCTGCTTTATTAGGCAGCAGCCCTGAGCTTTTATCCCACCCAGAGCTGGCTGCCGTTTATCTCAAAGCCTGCACGGTGCATAACTCACCATAAGTGATTTTGCCCTCTGAGATACATAGTCACCTCCTCCTCAGCCTTAGTTCCTCAGCCCTAAAGTCCAGCAGGAGAGCTGTTAGTGGTTAACCCATGCCTTTCCCCAAAACAACATAAAACCTGATGCGTCTACCTCACTCAAAAGTCCTCATAAACCATTCATGACACAGCACTGCTGTGGCCAGTTTCAGGCAGCTTTAACGCTGGAACTCACTTTTTGCTAGATGATGAAAAAGAAATTACTTTGTTTTTTTTTCACACTCTCCAATCCCAGGAATAACTCATGATCATTTAATTCCTTCTTCCAGTTTCTGATCAGACTACATTGTTTCATGCTATGTTTTTCTCCTATCTCCAAAAAAGTACACGCTCCAGAAATAATGGACTCTTCATCTGAAAAACATGCATTCATCAGGGAATTTCATGCCTAATTTCTTGGCTCTTGTACTTAGGAGATCACCCACACTTCTCTTACTGAGTAATTCAGATCATATTCCTTAACTTATTGCAGAAGATGTGGCTTCGATGTTTTACATAAAATTTGTCAAAAGCTGAAGTCTGTCATCAAGAATGTGGAATTTAAGGGAAGATTAATCCAAACCACATAATTCACAACAGCATGATACACACCTAACAACATTTTGGTTGATAGGTCGTAGTGTCACACAACCATCTTCCACATACCACAGAAGCGTATCACATAACAAGACTCCTGATACAAAACAGTTTTGGAATCAGTCACAGTCCAAACAAACACTCTTAGAATATGATCAGATTAAGTTGTTTAAAGTAGGGGGCATGTGGAAGTCATCACGAGCTGACATCAGATGTAAATCAGGCTTCTGCTTTGAAAGGGCTGAACACGGTAGGCTGCAGTGTAAGCTCAGCGACTTTCCTGGACTATTTCCTGTTCTTGAATGTTATAGGAAAATGCTTTTAAAACATGTCATAGACATCCCAAAGGGTCTTACAGAGTGCTGTTAAATGATATCTGTCATTTTACTAGATGTTGGGGCAGCTACTTTAAAAATCAGAATGCAAGTAGGAAGGAACTGCTGTAGTGTTTTCTGTCAAGCAGGAATCCGATCTAAAATGTAATTCAGATTCAACAAAGTAGGTCAGCGTGGAAAGCCTTCTGTAAACCTGCCAGGAGACCCAAGAATACCTTCATCATTTTGCTGAATCAGCTGTCACAATATCCAGTGAAAGCACGTCCTTGACAAGGAGGCATACTTAGCTTCCTATAGGAAGTCCAGTAGATCCATTTCCCATAAATGACAATGTGATATTTGAAAGTATCTGTGGAAAACAACACTAGAAGAAGGAACTAACTTCTGCAGACATGCCCAGCATGTCTTAGGTACCACAAGAGGCATTTAGAAACACTTTGGAAGCAAAAATATTTTTAATGAAATACTTCAAAATGATTGGGAACATAACAGTGATGATGACTTCACCTATTATGTCTGATGGATGTGATGCACAAGGAGACAATTTCCTTGATATGCCCATGCAAAATATGCATTGTGGTGATCAGAACAGCAAAAAGAAATATTTTTCTATTTTCTTAAAAGTGACACACACGGAACACTCAGCCAAGCTGAAGAGGAATTCACTGTGGCTGTCTTCTAGATGAGAGAGGAAGCTGCTGGACTCTTCCTCCAAGACCCTACTGACTCTCCCAGCCTGCAGGAGGGCCTGCGCCTGCCTCACCACCCCATTTGCTTCCAGCTCCACTCGGCACCACAATTACTGTCCCTGGGCTGAGCAGTCCCAGAAAGACTGCGCTTCATGGTCTTGGGTCAGGACACGGAGCAGGGACTGAGGGCAGTGAAGGGGTAAGCTGGTTATTAAATAGGTTTTCCATTAGCATGCTGGCAAAGGAAGAAATGCCCTGACATTTACCTTTTCCTCTCAGCCATCCAGGAACAAAATACTCTAAAATGCAGCTAAATGCAAAGACGTCTCCTGGCTCCTTTGGAAACTATCTATGGCAAATTTGTCAGCAACTGTGTGCATCATTTGGGTACTGTGTGGAGGGTATGACTTAATTCCTCATGGTTGATCCAACCCCCAACTCTGCAAAAATGTCTGCACTGAAACTAAGAATTTCCTTGCTCCAAGGCAGGAAAGGTTAACTCCTTCCTTGCTGAGATTGCAGCCTTCAAAAACATACTGAATTTCAAAGAGATTCAGTCAGCGGGAGCACAAAGAAACATCAGGTAGACTTCAGGATGCACATCGAGTTTGATTTCTGGAATGAGGGAGTTCTTCAAAGTTATTCACCCAAAATACCAGAGGCCTGTGTATCACTTGTAAAATGTTGTACAGCAATAGGGGAAGAAGGGTTTCTTCTGTAGTAGAAGAAGGCAAGAGTAGGCAAGAGGGTGGTTTACAGGCATGCCCAAGTGGTGTTTGGGATGAGCAATACAGCCCAGCCATCATTTCTTGTAAATGATGCCTGAGAGCACAAGGCATCCCCACCAGCTTTGGGCAGCTGCTGCTCTGAGACTTCTCATTATTTCTATTCATCTTATTCACAGAGTGCCAGAGAAACTTCCCCCCTCTCTGGCAAGCAGTGTCTGGGGAAGACAAAGGAACTCTCCTGGAGCTACAGGTTGCAGAGGGATGGGGATGAAGAGAATCCATACCTCCATTCCTCCATACATGAGCAGGCACAGATTTGTGGCAAAACGCTGTGAAACCTACTTCCCACTGGCTCCATCATGCATAGCCCATGGGAGCAAACCAGCAGGACTCACAAAGCATTAGTTGCAAATGTAAATCAAGCTCCAGAGATGCCTAAATACTTAAAAAGACAAAGATGCAAATCATTAGGAAGGACATCAAAAGCTAAAAAGAATTTTAGTTGAAGGGAGTCAAGCAGTGCTCTGAGAATTAAGAGTCTTTACAATAGCAAAGAGAGGGCTTACCAGGGATTCAGTATGAAAATTCAAGGATTAAAGACCTTTGAGCAAACCTGTTTTCAGGATAATGATGACAAGAATGTGGACATCAGCATTTGCATACGCTTTACTGTGTGATTTTAAGCAGGGGCAGGACCAAAAGCCTGACTGATCTTCAGGGCCATTTAAGGTAAAATGCACATCTTGGCTCTCCCAGTCGCTCCCAGAAATATCTGGAATGCACGAGAACGTTTCGGGATCCAGCTGAAACTGAGTGGTTTTTGTGGCAGCCACACACTGGATTGGTGGGAATTTCTCTGCAGCAGGACTGTTATCCCAAGGAGCCTCCCCAGTGCCGCTCAGTGCTGGCCTTCCTTCCAGCTGCACATGCCTGCTGACATTGAGCAAGAATGAATGTGCTCAAAGCGACTGAAATTCAACTGGCAAACTCTTAACATCATTTTTTTTTCCCCTAAGTAGTGTGTTTAGAACAGCTCATGCTGGATTTTTGTGCTCAGGAAGCTGGGCAATGTGCTGCTCAGGACTTAAGTATCAGCTGGGGGACTTTGCACACCACAGCATCAAAGGGCATTCAGTATTTCTCCAGGTTTCCATTGCCAAGCTGTAAGCCCTAGACTTAGATACTTAGCAAGGCACATTGCACAGCCTGAAACGTTAAATATCAGCTGTTCAGAGCTGTTTTGTTGCTTATTTTGCTCTGTTTTCAGATTCAGTCATTTCCATGGGCAAAGCTAGGGAAGAAAACTTCTTCCACCCACGCGAGCAAAGAGAAGCCAGTCCTTCCATGCAGCACTCCAGCGTGATTTGGGAGGGGAGGAATGTGACATTAAATTGTGAGTGTCAACAATGTACCAAGATCTCTTTGAAATTTCAGTTCCATTCCCCAGATGGGTCTGGTTGTTAAATTCCCAGAATGAGCACATTCTCCTGTAACCAATACCCAGAGGCCACCTTGAAACTGCATGGAAGCTGAAGGGAGAGAGCGGACATCCCTGGTGCCCAAAAACCAGCAGTGGGAGGATGGCTGCAGCTGCAGGAACAGGGCTGCAGCAGACAATGAGCGGAAGAAAGGGAGATAAGCAGCCAGGAAACAGGCAGGAGACGCCAGAGAAGAAAGCTATGAGGCAGCAGAAAAGGGAGAGCTGCAAGGGAAAGAGCAAGACCAGCATCCAGCAGTGGACAGGAGGGAAGCCTGTATCGGAAAGAAAGACCTCAGGAAATGTCAGATGGGATGGCTGAACAAGGATGCTGGGGAAAAGGCTCCTTGAGGCTGGAAAATGATGATGGCAAGGGGGAGCAGACAGACTTGCATCCTCTGCGTGAAGTCCCTGGAAGGGATGGAGACCAGAGCATAGGATGGAGGAGCCTGGTCTTCCCATGCCATGGTGACCAGTTAGGGAGACTCAGTCTGGGGCAAAAACCACATGGTAGCACAGATTGCCCTACCTCAGCAGCACAAAGAGAGAGCCAGAAGTAGACATGTTACCTGGGACAGAAACAGGTTCATATGGGGATAAATAGCTTCAGTCTTCCCAATGGACCATACAGGATCAAAATCTCTTCAGGCCACCTACTTCAAACCCTAATGTAACAGTACACAAGTCCTTGTTACGGGAAGATCAGCTTTGCTCTGACAAGCATTCAACATTCAGAAAGTGCTTAAAGTAAAGCTACTGAACACTTGCATTCAGTCCACTGTTGACCTGCAATGGTGTGATGCTTTAGCTACACAGAAACATGTTTTTTATGTCATTCATGGGATCCTGATTTTTTCTGACCTCTCCATTTACTTTCACCAGTAGCTTATGAAGCTACTGAACAGCCACCAGCTGCGCAGCATTTCAGCAGTGGCTCTCACAGCAAGTACTCACAGGAATTAATTAATCTGTCTTCCCTGAGAAGTTATCATCTCCTCTCTTCTATCTCCAGGTTCCCACCTACAGACAGGAGGTTTTAGAGGCTGACACTATGTTTCACTGCCTAACACCCCATCTGTCATACTTCATAACCAGCCAGAAACTTCCCATTAAAAAAAAAAAAAAATCTGTTAGTAACATGGCTGAGATAATTCTGTATCTATACTCATTTCTTCAACATTAGCCAAAATCAAGGTTACTGCCCATCTGGAAACCTTCATGCATGGTGGCTCCAGGTGAGGAACATGTTTCTCGCCTTCCAGTGGTAGGGAAGCATGGGAAGAACCAGCACTAATCACTACAGAGCTCAGGGGAAAGGGATGGAAACTCACTGATGGCTTGCTCAGCAGAGTGGACAAACATGTCCCTCACGAACCTTACAGGGAAAAAAGCATATTTTTTTTTTTCTCTCTAAAAGACAGAAAGAAAGAATATTTTGAGAAAGATGGTGAAGTCAAAGCAGTTCCACTGGTGGTCACAGTGCTGGTGGTGCCTGATCAGCGACGCTGTGGATGATGCAACCAACTTTCTGGATACATTGCTTTTTGGTGTTTTCCTTGTTACCACTGTGGTGCAGTGACAGTCCAGGAACACCTCTGACTCATCTGTCTCTCTTATTGATCACCAGTAAAGGGCAACTGCGGTTCAGGGATGTTTACATTTTGTTTTCCTTCCTTCCTTCCTTTTACTGCAGGCTTGCAAAGCACAGACCTGGGAAGAAAATGCTAGCCATGCCTCACGTGCAAACACAGCAATCATCACCAGAGCCTGCACCTCCTAGTGCTCCATCACTACTGTCCAAAGTGAATAATAACCAAATAATCTCATTAATACCTTACAGTTGAAACAAAAATCCCTCCTCTGAGGATTTGAAGAATGATTCCTAGCTATCGTGCTGCACTATAGGTGAAGCAAAGCACATATTTTTGAAGTTAGCAGTGCTGCCAGAGAGCTTGCAGACAACTTGGAGGCCCCAGCCTCGTGTGCTCTGCAGACTACTGGAAGTGCATCAGGAACAGGAACTACCAGCTGGCGTGATTTTTGTCTTATTTCATACAAATGAAAAGAAGCGATCGTAGCCAGCACATCTCTCCTGCACAGCTCGATTTAAGCATCTCCAGCTGTATTACCTCCCCAGCAACATAACATTCATTTGCTCGTTCCTTCTTCCTATCTTATTGACTTACCTGCCTACTCTCTACCACACTCTTCAGGGTATTGATTTTGGCAGCTCGCCCTGCACGTTGTGCAATTTGTTAAGTCGCTGATCGCACTGGCAGCCCCCAGCCTGGGGTCCCTTCCTGCTTACCAGCCAGTCATTCACTGCGTTTAGCTTGGTGTAGACATATTTCATCCCATATTGCACCCAACCAATACTTTTTCTCACACTTGATGCACCCAAATCCTTAAAAAAACAAAAACTGATTCTAGTTGAGTCATATTATGCAGCCGTACTCTTTGATATCTCACCCTCCCATTAAAAATGCTGACATTTTCTCCTTTCACTTGAACTTCCCCAACACACACCCTGAGGATCCCAATTTGGCATTTTTCGCAGAACAAAGACTTTCTGAGAAAAATACACCTCTATTCTTCCTACGTGTCCTGGAACTCTTTCTCTGCAAAGTTGTAAAAGCAAATCATGACACTCTCATTCACATTAACGTGAAAGTTGTTCTCACCATATACACTCTGCTTACTCTTGGATTTAACAGAAGGAATTACACATCAAAATAAGCATACGCAGGCTGAAATGAAGGCGTGTTATTTTCATGGTATTTGTAACACGCTCACCACCTTCTGCGCAGATCTGGTAACACGAGTGAACTCCTGTCAGAACCTAGACATGGCTCACAAATGTCAGTCCTCCTACCTTCTCATCTGCTGAGCTGTGGTAGGAAAGGGTGCCTTCTGATAAGCAACATGTCAGGCTAATTATCCACAGGGATTTTAGGCTGCATATTTGCTCTCTGGAATAATACAACCCAGATGTGGGAAAGGCATGGTTTCAATCAATCCTTCTATACATCCCATGACACTTGGTCACATGTGCATGCACAAGTATGTGCATCACCCAGTAAAATAACCACATTGTACACAGCCAATAAGCTGGCTGTCACACATGCTTTTTTGTTTGCATTCCCTTAAAGCAATTTTAGTGCTGCCTCCAAAAATCTTCTGAAAAAGAAAGCCTATGCATTTTCAAATGAAACAACTAAATGCTTGTGGTCTTCCCATAGATGCAAAGATTTCACAATAGATTGACGATGACCCTCAAGGGATTTCACTGCAGATAGAAATTAAAGGTTAAGAGATAGATCCTGTCTCCATACTGCTATAGAAGAGTTTGGGAAAAAGAGGGAAAATAGTTTTCTTCCTAGCACATGGATGGCTGTTTAAAGGGACTTGACAGCAAAGACATGGTGTGACTGGCGCAACAGGTACAAACAAGGCCCCCCTAGCACTCAGCTGCTCTCCTAGGAGCACAGGGTGACCCAGCTGTCTTCACCAATGCGATGCAGAGAGCTACCACACTACCAGCACCTTCACTCGCCTTCGGAGGATGTCACCGTGCCCTGCTATCCTTGCCAGGAATGCACAACAGCAGAGGTTAACAGCATTAAAAACAGCTGCCCCACTTCGTCATCATGTTGCTGATTGCACAAAGACTGGGCATGAGTCCAAGCTTAGCAAATAAAACATTAAGGACTTGAAGCTGACCAGAAACCAGCTCTACTCAATGAACGGAGCTACTGCTTTCCTCCTCTTTTGTCTCCAGAAAGCCTTACTTTCCCTTTAACCTCAGCTAGGGTGATTAAAGAACGAGAGTCTTACTTCAAGAGACAAATGGAGCAGATGCTAGATGGGAGGAGGACCTTTACAAACAGTTTAATTGAGTTAAATGCTACCTGTTAGCAGACACTGACTTTCTTCGAGTGAAGGACTGAAGTGATAAGGGGTAGCACAAGGCAAAGCTCACTGCAACTTGAGAACAACAAAATACAACAAAAATATTTTCACACCACAGAATTACATGATAGATTATAGTGTCTAATTGAGAATCAAGCATGTTGCAAAACTACAAACTCCCTAGCTTTCTTCAGAAAGCTCTGAGTATGGGGACAGGAGCACAACTGCAAATAGGGTTACTCAGAAGCGTGGTTTTCTTGACATTTGGTGCAACAATTCTTCCTTATATGAACTGCCTACTGTTCACTGCTCTTAAAAAACAAACAAAAACAAAAACAAACCCAAAACTAAAAGTCCAACGCCCATTAACTAAATATGATTGATAACACTGGCCATGGGCTTCATAGGACTTGCTGTTTACTCACCCCTCAAGTCTGTTTGCTGCTGGAGCACTGGTGTTCATCCTGATGTACCTGCTGTGACCCACCACAGGCAGAGACCAGCTCACTGACAGCATGGCTGGAAAAACCAGGAACTAAGCAACAGAGCAGATGAGAAAGAACTACAACATCCAAAATACACCAGAGCAAGGTTTCCAGATGTGATTTTTTTTTTTGAATTCAGCTTCTCCTTTGAAAGCCTTTCCACAGCTTCTGATCCAGCCTGCACAGCATCCTGAACAAGTGCTGAACCAACTGCAGGCTTAATATCCCACTGCAAACCTTCACTACCAATCTCCTCCCAAAACTACCCCTTTTTCCTTAAAACAAACAAACAAAACAGATTTTGAGTTTTACAGGAAACAGGTCTATGTTTCAACTTGCTTGGTATCCAGCTGGATGGAAAATTTGCCCCAAGACCTTGGCTTACTAACTGAAATCTTATAATAATCTTATAAATATTCCCAAATATTCCTGGATTTACTTGTTATCAGCACATTTTCAACCTAACAACTGCAACACTGCTTTGTTAACAAGAAGAAGCTCAAATGCATTTAAGTGTGCTAGGGTGGCCATGGAAAATACAGTTGAAAACCCAACAGCCATCTTAAGTAGAGTGGTTTCCCCTCTGTATATTACAGTGGAGAGAACTGTTATTTTATTTACATCATTTTAATTACTTTCAAGCAAGAGAGAAAAGAAAAACAGAAGAACAGAGTGATAATTTCAAATATGTTATTACTATCTGCAAAGAATTTTATAAAAGCACAAAAAAGGGGTTTTGGTTTTTACATTTTGAACAGCAATATAAAAATAAGATATTGGTTCAAATGTCAGATGAGGTCCATGTTGACAACTACAATTTTTTTTTTTATTGGACGTATTTTACTGAGCATTGAACACTTGCTTATGTAGGCACTGATTGAAGAATAACACCACAAAATCAAAATAATAAAGTGCAGACCTGTACTGAGAAGCAGGCCTGGTAAATCAGTCTACTCCTACAACTCAGCAGAAAGAAGGGAAAAAAAAAAAAAAAAAAGAAGAAACTGCCATTATAAGAGAAGAAGTGTATGATAAATTAAGTCTTGGGGTGGTGGAACCATATAAAGTTTCCTACAAGGTCATCCAGAGTATTTGAACAAGTGTCTTTTCATTATTTTTCCAGAATCGCCGTGTGACTCCAACCACGTGTGTGTGTGTATTAAGACATATAAGGCCATTATATTTCAGAATAAAAATTTATGCACTGATATCAACAAACTCGAGCCCAGCAAGGAGTTTCTGCAAACAGCAACCAAGGCTGTGAGCAGAACGACTGACCCAAGGAAGCTGGTGTGGGTCACAATTTAACGATGGGCTGCACTGGACCTCCACCTTGCACCCTAAAAAGATTCAGGAGATAAAATGGCAACTTTAGCATGTCTTGACCTTTCCCCCACTCATAAAGGCAGTCTTCTACAGTTCTTAGTAACAGAAAAAAATATATAATTTCCAGAGCTTGCACACATCCATAAACAATCAAACAAAAAAAAAAAAAGGCAGAAAACAAGAGGGAGAATAAAAACTACTATAAGCGAAAACATTATTTTGTAGTAAACAATAGAATATAACGTGCAATAGTGCAATTTCTCCTTTGCTGCTCCAACAGTGAAGTCTTGACAGATAGTCCACTGAATTTCGGCACAGGGCACTCCACACCTAGCTGCGAGCTTGCCGGGGATTGCTGGCCTTGCCAGTCTTCGGCACCGAATCGCTTTGTCCCGGCTCTCCCTTCCCCTTGCCGAGGTGGCGGAGCTTTTGATCCCAGCGCTGCATGGTAACAGAACGCAGAGGAATTGCAAAAAGATGACAGAAGAAGTTAGTTTTTATAAATAATAGATATTATAATACATAAGACAACTGTGTGCATTTACAAGCAACAAAAGCCATTGCTGTTGCCACCACAATGCCCTGTGTTGGGCCCCAATGGAGGAATGCAATGTTATAAGAATTATTATTGCCAACAAAGAGAAGCATCCATTTCCTGGCCTGGCTTTCTTGTATGTTCTGTGAGTGAAGAGGCTGATGGCAAAGCACAATGTCTTCAACTGTAAATGAAGCCACCAGTACAGCCACTAGGGGAAGCAGGATGAAAAAAGTCAACTGCTTATTTTTTATGTTTATTTTTCACTTTTCCAGGCAATAGCAACTGCGGTACAGGAAAAAAAAAAAAAAATCATAATAAATATAGCTGGAAAAAATGATGATGCTTTAGGAAAACTGAGACTGGAATTAGGAGCAAAGTGCCTCATGAGGCTCCTCCAACTGTGGACAACATTCTTATCAGTTTCTGCACCTCACTAAGTTAACACGGTCTGAAGTTATCAAGCCATCAATGTCACAAATTCCTAATTAGTAATTTCCTGCCCAATATAATTTTTACTTTACACTTTAAATTATACAACTAGTTTCCTGATGCAAGCACCACTACTGTACCAGAATTCATTTATACAGTGGCACAAAGAACTTTGTAATCTTCAGCCTTATCTGCTACGTATCAACAACTACAAGAACTGAGAGAACAGCAAGAACGAGCAATCACAGAAATAGGAAAAAAAAATTTTAAATGGAGTTTAGGTTTTTTTGGTGTTTTTTTTTTTTATTAATATATCTATGAGCCTCTTCACTGCTGAGGCAGTAGAGCTACCACAAAAATGTTCTGCATATTGAAGCCAGTAATGGACAGAAAAACAACCGAATTGAATTGAAACCAATGCTTGATAGAAGGCAATCCCAGCTGTGCAATAAGCTAGAAAATATGTGAGCTCCCAAGAAAGAAACCATATATCACCCTGCCACCCCCGGGACTGGGACTGAGCACAGATCAGCCTGCAGCAGCCACCCGGTGTTTGTTCCGCAGCACTGGATTTCAGGAAGTTCTGCCAAATCAAACAGTAACTTGGAATAAGATCCCCATATCTTTTCACTCATGTAATCTAAGTGGATGTACCATATCTACACAGAGTATCTTGTATTTTTAATGAGAACAATATTTTCCTGCCAGTCACCATTAAAGCTATTGGAGAAAGCATTCAGCAGCAGAAGAGACTGGTTTGCACAAGCACAACCACTGTGCCAAGACAACAGTTGAGACATTGCTTTAAAGTAAGAGAAATCAGTGCAAAATGACACTCCTAGCAATGTCTAAACCACCAATGCTCTGCTGTCCATCAAAGCATATAAAGGCAATCCTTCCAGGACTTGGAAGACATTAGAACATAGTCAGATTAGAAAACATTCATATATTGTTTAATTTGAGCTCATTGCTTCCAGTTGGCTACTACGTGTACCATACAAGACTTCCTTATCATGCACCTCCCTCATCTAAGCCAGAGAGAGAAATTTAGAATAGTCATTAACCCACACAATTTGTTAACTATATTTAAATTTGCTAATGACATTTAAATCTGCTAACTACATTTAAAGAATATTAATATCTGAAAAGTGTAATTCTGACTTAGTGTGGAAAACACTGTTAAAGCCCTCTTTCTTTCATTAGTGTTACAATGCCAATGAATTACGTACATGTTGCAGAAAGCACAATTTGCCTACAAATTCAAAACACGTCTGTGGTCTGCTTTGTTGAGATGGAGGTTTTGACTGATGCTTCACTGGCATACTGTGGGGTAATTCAGGGTCCCTTTATGTTATTTGGCACATATTTCTGAGTAATATAACATGCCAAGTTAATTTTTGATACTTATTAATTAGCTGGAATCAGGATGTGCGTTTGCTTTCTTCATTTTGTAAAGCTTCAGTGGCTGCTTCACGGTATCTTCAAAATGTTACTTTCAGTGAGCTATTTTCTTACCTTTACTTTTTTACCGAGTCGATCCTTCCATTTCTCAGCTATGGAGCCTTCCACCAAGAGCAACCTACAGAAGGAGACAACCCATTACTCGGTACACCAACAGGCATGCACGACCTATACACAACCCAACACATGCAGACTAAAGTCTCTGCGCCTGCAGAGCTTGGTGACCCTCAGCAACCCCTCTGACTGCTTCCCTTAGCAGGTGACTATGTGAGCACTATGCACAGAGGAGCAAACAACAAACAACACCTCCAGGATAACGCTGCAGGAGTTACCTGGAGCGCTCCTCATCTTCATAGCCCATAATGATGTACTCCTCATTGGCGCTGAGGGGTGGACACAGGCAGCCAGAGTTTGTGTAAAGGTTTACAGTGTCCTTTGGGATGTTCACCAGGGAAGACTTGAGAATCTCCTTTACTTCCACTACTGCAGTGACATCGTGACATTTAGTTTTCACCTCCTTCACTTTCGCCCGAATGACTGGGAAGAAATAACAAAAAGTATAGTTAACAGCAGCGGATAATGCAGGTTGCCCCTGGGCTGTTCTTGATGACCTCTGGGATTAGTCTTTTCTATGGCCCATTATCAGAAGCTCAGCTGGACTCCAGCAACTCCTCTGCCCCCAGCTCTTCACTACTACACCCTCCAGCAAGAGGCTGCAGGCAGCTCAGTGTATCTCAAAGCAGTATGGATCACAAATAGGAGTTATGTACCAGTTACATGCGTGTCCTGTTAAATTTGGGCTTTATTTTTAGCATCCCCTCCTCTTTGCCCTTCCCACTTCATGTATTTAATTCATTTTTTGTATATTCTCTTCTTACGTCATGCTACAACTGCTGCCTCTTGGACTGCTTGCACTACAGATGTCTGTACTTAGTTTGTCACTCTCAGCTTTTCCCGAATCATGAATACGCATCAAAACTTATTGTATTGCTATCTCTATTGGATGACAGCCCCTCTCACCTTTTTCATTCTCTCTCCATTGACCCAGCACCGATCTGCTCTGTTCTTTATGAACTCCATATGCTCCTGATCTTGACCTGGTGACCTGTTTAATTGTTTCTTCCCTTACTCTTTCTTTTTGCCCTAAGTTGCATAGGAGGGAAAATTGCCTTTCAAAGACAACAGATTTTTGGGTCTCTCACAGTGACCAGTGAACTGATGTCACATGCAAATGCAAAGCAAATCCGGTGGTCATGCTCTAGAGAATACCACATCTTTCACAACTTGCAAACAAGATCCTTTCCGTTACAGATAATAAACTCCTTGGATTCCTACCTTCTTCTAACCTATGAAAAGTAGCAGAGTGGACTTGATATGCCAGAAGATCAGGGCCATGTGTACAACAGAGGACATAATATGGACACCATGGACTTTTAAATGTGTTGCTGACAAAGTAACAGTCCAGAAGTTGTTCACTGCTGGCTTCAACGCACAAGAGCACAAAAGCCTAGAATACCTGTTAGATGCCATAGTGAGATTTTAGGCATGAAAATTAGCAAAAACATCCCTTTCTGTGAAATCAGAACATATCAGAGCTGTAAATCCAAAACAAAGTTCAAGCACTGCAACCCACAAAGTCATTTTTACTCAATGACTTTTCACACTAAAAAAGTGCACGAACCCCAAATGCCCATGCTGACATTGAAATAACTAACACTCAACAGAACAAAGACACTCCTGTACTAACGCATTAAGCTAATCCCCTCCATCCTTCTGTAAACACTCTCAGTTCTGAATCTGGAAATGTTTCAGGCCACATCTTCTGTAATAAGTACTACTGGATTAACCATCAGTAATTGGGTCCACAGGCTATTTTTGTGACATTCTTCCCGGTGCTATTTAATTCTCTTACTGTAGCCTTACGAACAGTGATCACCTCCTAAAAGGCTTGGGAGCTGGCCATGCAGCTGTCCTTACCATAGTTGTAATTGTTGCGTAGATAGGTCTTCTGGGTAGCTTTTATGGGTTTGCATTTGCAGCGTTCTACAAAACAGAAACTGTTATTTAGAAAGAAAACAGAGCATGTTCAGTGTCAACCCCCCCAAAACCCCAAGGTCACACCTAACACGAATTTCCCTGAATTTATTTATTTGTTGAAGAGAAGTTAAATATTAAACAATACAGGTTACTACTGGTCTGCTCTGTTGCATAGTGTTGTAAAACTGTCCATAAGATCTCAAATGTTTCTAGGAGAAAATTTAATATGATGAAATTTTAATTAAAAAAAAAACACATAACAACAGAAACCTTTACACCTGAAGATTTCTAAGAGATCATGGTGCTCATTCAGGACTTGCAAAAAACCTACCTGGCCCTGGGACTGTATTTCATCCTTAAGGTAAAAGCCAGGTAGCAGCAAGAGATAAAGGCAAGAAGCCAGGTCCCTTTGCCACAGGGACATTACTTTCTTGGATCCCAAATAATTTTACTCAAAACAGCTTGAAGAGGGACAGTGCTCAAGTGCTGAGTTTTCCCTTAAGAAATTACGGAGACCTAAAAATTCCGTGAGTAACAAATGACTGCGTAGGCACAACTAAAACAAGGAGCTACTCATGAGTCTGTATTATGGAGTGTGGGACTGAAAACCGGGAGAGCCAGAGGGAATGGAGGTATTGGCCAGCATGCAGTAGGGCCAGCTGCTGAAAACCTCCAATTCATGGCAACAACCGCCTCATTGAGCACGAAACTCAGCAGATGCTTGCAGCCTGCACTTCCTAAGGAGGAAAGCGCAGCAGTTTCTTGGCAAA
Source organism: Penelope pileata (assembly GCA_013396635.1). Lineage (NCBI taxonomy): Eukaryota > Metazoa > Chordata > Aves > Galliformes > Cracidae > Penelope > Penelope pileata. Next base: position 153,284 of record WBMW01002410.1, on the reverse strand, counting down.
GTCCCCTAGATCCCACCATGGCTCCACCAGTATGCTCGCTCTCTAATCTGGAAAGAATAACAGAGAGGCTGCCATTAGCTCTCTGATATATCTACACCATGGGTCATCAGCTCTGAGTACAATTGAAGCTTGTGCTTCGGACACACCTAACAATAAAGCTGGGCCAGCTGTTGCTTGGGCTTGCTGTATAACATTGTGATCCAGAACCCCAGGTTCAACTAAAATAGGGGAATTATTAGCTTTTCCAGCAGGATGACCTTCAAAACACGACACAAACGACTGCTCTCAGAGCAGCACATCCAGCAGTGTGGCTTCCAGACAGCTGGAAACAGTACTGCCTATAACAACATTTTCATTAGTGCCTGGGGAGTGCTAACGCTGAAGCCCCAGACCCGTACTTTCATTAACACCACCAGTATTTCACTGCTGGCTATTCTAATGCAAATATCCACTTCTTTCAAGCAAGCTGGAAGTAAAGCCTGGTAGACTCTCGCTGTCAGTGAAACTAATAACTCTCCTCCAAGCCCACTGCCTCATCCATCTCGAGCTACAGGTCCCAGTACTACACGTACATGGTCATCTAGTCTGATGTACCACAGGAAGCAAAATCTAGTTCAGAGAAGAGCAGGAGAGCTGCAAGTACAACTCTGGTGTCCTCACTCGTGCTCTGTGTCCTAAATATCCACCCCTGCCTGCTGGCTGCATTTCACTCAGCATTTAACTGGTTGAAGACTTAATACAGCCTACTCCTATGCATCACTGTTCTAAAACAACAATGAAGATATCCAGTGATTTAGTTAAATCCACTGTGAAGAGTTAGGGAAATAACTTCTATTTTCTTTTTAAGATTTCTCCATTAAATGAAAAGATGGTATCTTGTGGTTATGGACTTCTCAAAATTATTATTTATTCTGGATCACTAGGATTTTTGTAGTTGAAAATAAAAAAATACAGGAAAGAGGAGAACATCTCAAAAGAAGAGGATATTGTTTCCTTGAATTTCAAACACGTCCTCAGGAATCTATATACAGGATCCTACAGACTTAAGCTTTTGTACAGGACTGTGTTAAAATAATAAAGGCCGAGAAGGGAAGTGATTTTTGGCTTCTCTTCTTGTCTGTGGGAGATCATGCATACTTTAGCCCAAATTATGGCCCATTTTATAAGCTGCCTCAAAACATGCCATAAAAGACGCGCTGCTATGACCCACACTCACACAGGCATCTTGGCATTCACATACAACGAGTTTCACACTTTAACATTCTCTTGTTCTATGATACTTTGCTCTGTGACACAAGTAGAAAAAAAAAAAACAGCCTAAATGAAAGGAGTAGAATACTAGTCTCATATTTCCCTATTTTTTAAAAAATTTGAGGAATATCTTTCACTACTCTTCATCTACAACTAATGGTTAGATCTGCCCATGTTCGTGATGAAGTATACCTTCTAGTTGTCCTTGTGCTTTTCAAATTTATATATCAAAGAACTTCACAAAGCACTGAGATAGACAACAGAGGCTCACATCAGTTTGGACTGGGATCTGAGCTGACTTTGCCATTAAAAGGTCTTTTTTAAAACATGTCAACATAATACCAACATACGCTCAACATCTATACCATGGGAAACTTCTCTCTGTAAATACCAAAATAAATGGACTACGGGGGAAAAGGTTTTCTGCTATCATCACTACCTGCAAATGTGTCACCTTAAATATATGTGCACGCACAATCTAAGCAAGTGCTCACACCTGGCAAATGCTTCCTTGTTATGGATAAAAAAAATCTGGAAAAATTCCTAGGTGACCTGAAAAACGTCTCACGAAGCAGACAAAAATCTACTTTATTTCCCAGAGGCAGAAAAGCCAGCTGAAATGGGTGTGGTGCACTGAACCACAAACTGTACTCCAACAGTAAAAGCCAGTGATAAAGATATCACCCTTCCTCTCCATCAGCACTTCTTCTGTTCACTCTTTCAGATGCGATTTTTCAATTCCACATCTTTGAGGGCAAGCACTTCTGAAGATATGTTCAATATTTTTGATATAAGGTGGTAAGAGATCAATGCTGAAGTTAGCAAAACTTGGTATCTAATTCTACGTTGCACAATCATATTTAGGCGCTTATATCAATAAACTGGACATCAGCATGTACTGCAGCTGGTCAATGCCTCTGGAGAAGAAAACTTCCAAAGGAATGGCAATAAAATTCAAGAAAACTTATAGTCATTGGCTTGCTTGAGCAATAAATTCACTTCTCTATAATCTGTTAGCTAGCAAGCTGGGCTTTGCTTTTCTTTGCATCACCTGTGAATAATGGCAACACTCAAAGAGATTTCACTCTGTTCAGCAAAAACAAAATCAAACAAAAAAGTAAAAACAGCAGGAGACCTGCTGGAATAAAAGCAGCCTCAGAAGGTCTCATCCTCCACTTCCTCAGGTTAATGGGAGTTTTGCCATTGTCTACAGAGAGGCCGAAATTTAATTTGCAAATTTGAAAGTCAGAATGAATATCTTCAATGTTTTTACCTCCAGGGACTGAGACAGCCGGTGTACTCACCAGCTTGCTACAAAGTGAAGTAAAGTTGAGGAAAATTGTGCAGAAAGCCTCATATTTTTCCTTTTGTATTGAATCTCAAACCGTCTGCTTGAATCTAGCCTCCTTTGGCTAAAACGAGTAAATAACACAAAGAACACCGAATCTCTAACTTCTTTTCACTTAACTCCTGCAGCACATAACTGTGAGCATCTGCAGCTTCACTCCTGCTTTCCTTACAACTTAGAACAATGGTATTTATAAATGTATAGAAATTTCTTTTGGTACATGCAATCCCCACATCCTACTGTGTTGCTTTGCGATTTAAGGACCTGGGATCTTCTTTTTCGTCATTTCAGTAAGCATTTCTCAGTTAAATCAAAACTTGTACTGGTATGCTAGTAAAAGCCTGCCAACGACTACAGTATTATTTTCCTCCTTGCATTTTCAGTTCTGCATGGAAAAGCAACTGGATGAGCTGAAGAGAAAATGACATTTTTGGTAGTAGGGAGGAAAATCCACGTCACGATCATTCTTACTGTCCAAGACAAAACTTGTAACAAAATCAGTGCAGCCCCCTTGACGTCATGGGAATTTTGTCCCAGCAAGCACAGAAGAAACAGGAGCTGTAAACTTGATTTGGTCAGAAGGACACAAGCTCACCAGCCCCAAATCCCACCTGCCCATGACAGATATAGGCACAAATTAAAAGCACAGCCTGCAGGATCTCAAGACAAGGCATCACTTAGTACCGCTCTTCATTAAGCATTAAAAGGATGTGCTCATACAGCTTATTAGACAATTCTAGGAAAAGGTACTCACCAATGCCGGTGCCTCTACAGTTGCCATTATTAGAATCCATTGGGAAATCTGGCATGGATTCGTAAAACACATAAAGAAATGTTAGTATTTTTTATATTGGATTATTTCAGCACACGTACATTAAAATACTTTTTTTGATATTTAGTATATTAAAACTTAACGAATAAGTAGATTGTGAAGTTCCAGAGGCCAGCCTGTTCCGGCTAGAGTTGTCATCAATTCTTATCTGAGCTTCATCCAGATACGGCACGTAATGCTAGATGCCGAACCATACTAAATAACCCACTTGTAGTGGTGCAGAGACTGGCAGGTTTAGGACAAGGATGGAAATTTATGGCATGAATTTGCAGCATTTACAAAAAACACACACAGTGTTTGCATTTAATTAGATGATGAAGGAGAAATTACTTTTGGTTTGTTTTTTTGGTTACTGAGGAAATCAAACCAACCACAATCATACCATTGAAAGAAATGCCAAAACAAACGTTTCAGACCTTCCCCTGCCCCTCAGCTTAAAAACATGCTGATTATTTCGAAGGACAGATAAAGAATAGAAGGGAAAATAAAAGGCATTGTGCCAAACTTCCAAAGAACTGCTCTCAGATGCATTTGTATGTGGAATGTGTCTCACTTAGCAAAATGCATAATTTCGAATCTAGTCTTTATTAAATCACACAGTTTAATGGATCTATACACATACTTGATAACAGAAAATATGTACGTTAATGCATATAATATTGCACAAGTTAAGAAAAAAAACACACAGGAGAAACAAGGCAGGGAGGAGAGATAACATACTTTATTAGGACAAATAAAATGGGAAAACAAATGGGCTTTTAAATAAAATCCCCTTAAGTGTGCATGCTCAAAAGTTTCTGCACTTTTTTTGACTGCCAAAGCTGCTATCATACAAACATCGTCTTTCTTACACCCTTCGTGATCTTGGACACGGCAACCCTGCTATTACAATACAGAACAAATGAGCACACAACCATGTAACAGCAGCTCTTCTCTTGCAGCTGGAGCTGAAGGATTTGGCTGCAATACAGCCTAGGATGATACTTGGCATAGGTGAAGAATTTAGACACATAGACTATGTTTCAAGGGCAGGGGCTATTACTGAAGCCCAGATTCTGTAAAGATGTATTTAAATACTTGCTTACAAGATATCTAGTATTAGTTATTTGATCTTCCCATTTGGCCATCGATTTGAAAAATGCAGATCTTCATCACAACGCATATTTGTACTTATCACAGCAACATGAAACTTCCCTTACAGATATGAGAACAGGCGAAATGACAGGCAGGACAAGAGGAAATCTTAAAAACAACTGATTCAGTTACTAACACAATGATTAACTTCAAAATATTGGTACTTCAGAAGTACTCCTACCAGCTGAATGAGCAAAAGATACAGGAAACAGTACTGAACGATTGCATACATGCCCTTTCACATCCAGTATCCTGTTGCCAGCTCAAATCAAACCCATTTTCTTCCAAGGAAGCTTCAAACTGCCACAGGATCTTCGTTTGCAAATGCCCAAGACAACTCCTTTTGGTGCTTTATGTGGCCCAGCAACTTCCAATTCTTGCCAAACTTCAATACTCAGTTGCACATGATAGCAAATCTGTATGTTGGGGTACAATGCCGAAATTGCAAGCACAGCTTTTTGAATTTGTGATTGAACCTACAACAGGGTCCACTTTGGTACCACCCCAGTATGAGCTGAAGGTCCATTTCCTTCTGGAATTACACTTGAGCATAAAGCAGAGCGCAGGCCTTCCCTGACTGCACTCACTGGTATGAGACTCATTTGTACTGGCTGAGGAACCATCCTCAAAACTAACATTGATGCAATAAGGGTGGTAAACACTCAACATGCCTAATATAAACAAGCTACTGCAAACAAACAACAAACCCAACTGCTTTCTACCACATATTCTCTTCCCCACTTCTAGGTACACAACTTAATTGTTTTTTTTTTTGTTTTTTTTCCTTTACAAAACCAATTCCAGCGAACCTCAACCTCAACCCACTTCCTAATTCTGCAGGCATTCATTTGCCAGGTCAGTCATCCAACCCCAAGCCAGTGGTTATGAGTATGTGACAAAACAGACGGCTGTGCAACAGGAGAGCAATTCAGAAGCTGTGTGCAGAGAAGCTATTCACAGAACGGGTGTCATTTCTCTGAGCTCAGGCTGCGGCGTGCAGTGTGTTGTGCTCTGCAGTTGTGGTCACCGCGTGGTGCTGGCTGATGAACGACGGATGAGTAAACAGGTATCACTGCTCACTTCATAGAATCACAATTAATCTTCTTACTTTTGAGGGCTTGGGACAGGCAAGTTTTGAACTTAAGGTGACGTTCGTCGTTCTCAGGACACTTGTGCATGTAAAGGGATGAGCAGCTTCTACTGAGAGAGAGGAGAGCAGGCTTATGGAGGCAACTGGAGATCTTCACCACTGTACGACATGTCTTGGGACAGGCTTCCATCTTCCCAATCCTTCTTCCACGACCAACAACCAGCCAAGGCTCATACCACCTGGTCCTTTCCCATCTGCCAGGGAAGGGACACAGGAGGTGGTCATGGCCAGCCCTACCAGCAGCCACCAGGTTGAGACAGGCATGAGGAACCACGACATGCCATCCCCTGACCCCGACCATCTCATGGGTGGGGACCTCTCCATCAGGCTTGTCCACGTGCTGCTTAGACCTCCAGGCCTAATGCAGACAGAAAAAAAATTAAAGAGCTATTTTAAAAAATAAACAGCTGACTTCCTATTGTTCCACTTCTCTTGAGAGGACCTCTTTGCCAAGTTTTGTCTATGGAAAACAATCCTTTGATAGAATATCTGTCAGCGATCATTAGCACGATTGCCAAAGAGGAAATATTATCCAGAGATCCAGATCAAAGGTCTCCTATTAAATTTTGGTTAAGAGCAGAGAAAAAAAATCCAAACTGATTTTTCCAATAAGCTGTTTTAATTAATCATTTTTCAGAGGGATGCTATTAAAAAAAAAGCTAAACATTAACAAAGAGACAATAAAAGCTGCTTGCATAGTAAGTGCACAAAATAACAATTCCTGGACCACTGATTTGGATGAGAGCTTTGGGAAAAGAAAGCAACTTGGTAAAACTGTATTTTGTACATACATCTTATGTATCTTACTGATTGCAAAAGGAAAACAACAACAAAAAAAGCCATCCTGGGGAACTCAGCCCTCCAAAGGCAAACAAATTGAGGTCGTAATAAAATGTGACCAACGGTATTATTAACAAGACCTTCTTCAAGGCTCAGTCTGCAATTATTCTGTGCCTTAACTAAGAAATAAGAATGCCTGCAAGTTTTGTGCTAATGACTAAAACAAGTCTCAACTTTAAGATGGGCATAATTGCTCTTCCTTCCTTGAATACTCCTCCTAGCACCCTTGTGCATTTTGACCGTCATAAGCCAAGACGCGCAAAGTGTGAGTCAGAGCAAATCTGATCTTGAGGTTGGAAACCACTGTTCTGGAAAGCTAACAACATGGGAAAAATCAGCAAAGGAAATGGCTCTTTTGCTTTTAAGTGTACAGTACCACAGTCAAATACTGGGCTACAACAACTTCATCTAGGCGTGCAGGCAGATGTGGTGGACTTGGACTACACAGAGAAACCACAGCTTCATGTAATATCTACAAACATGTCTCTGACAATTAGATCATCTTTCATTTTCTTTAACGTTTAAGAGATTACATTTCAAAAAGGAGTTGGAATTCTAATCTGCTGTTCTATGATAATCACCCAAAATGGTTCTGACATTTACTGTACATGGTTACGACGTTTTCCTTTTATCTCCCTAACGGCGTCCAAGCCATTTTTATGTCTACTTTTAATATAGACTGCTCCTATTCCAGGCCAAAGGGATGAAGTCTGTGCACTGATGAGCAGGTGGTTTGGTGCAGTGGTGAGGCCACTTTCTCTAACACTGAAATCCATGAGCATTTAAACTGGTTACAGACCTCCTTGTGACAGGAACAGAAGGACTCCCACCAGCTCCTAGGGCAGCTGGATGTGCGAGCCCTGAACTCCAGACATGTGCAGCCAGGTAGCATGACGGATCTGGATTCTCTACAGAAGATGCAAATTAAACCAGAGATTACATATTGCTGTTTAGGAGTAACAAAACATTTAAGAAAATAAGATACAGTGAGATACAACTGCCTTTACCAAGTCACCACTCAAAACCCCTCGGGAGAAACAGCCAGGACTGCACAGACACTCCTGCACCTACTGGGTAAGCAACAAGATATGGAGTTTTCCCTTTTTTTTTCAAGCAATTTGAACTTTATCATGATCTGAGCATTTGCAGAGAGAGAAATTCAACCAAAAGATCTGCCCCCTGATGTAGGCAGTACCCAGATCCCTCTTCAAAAGTGGAGCAACTAGAGACATCACTAGAGACATAAACAGAGTGAGCACACAGGCCTAAATGTGCGTGCATCTGAGCGTCAGCAATTAACATGGCCATTCTGGTCACTTACTGGGCGCAAAATTAAAGACATTTCCCATGGGATGTTAGCTTGAAGGTGGTCCCTGTACCTCAGGGTCTGCAGAACTGCAGGTCAGCAGCAAGATGCAGCAGCCCCTGCTCAGGTGTGGAGACCAGCACGAGCCCAGAGGGTCCCTGGCCTCTCTTAACTCCAGCTGCACAGCCTTCCTCTAGCTGAACTCTAAACAAAGCACTTCCACTCTCCTTAGCAGTCTTCTCCACCACGGACATACCTTCGAAGTATAACCAGCCCTGAAGCAACGCCAGGAGAAAAACACAAATACTGCCCTCATTCCTGCAAAGAGGAAGCCCCTAAATGGTCCTTACAGCTGGGACTGCAATGGAAAGAGGTCCCAGGAGATGCTCACACAGGACGTGCAGCCCATGGCTCAATAACTGAAAGCGAACCTTCCTCAGGGATTTGCCACAGCTTCTGCCAACCACAGCTTCTCATTTGGCAACATCCAGCAGGCATGGGCATACAACTGACAGGGGATCTTTTCATCCTTACTGAGATGTCAAATGAAAAATGTCAGGCAAACTTCAATCGATCTTCAACTTGGCATCACTGATGTAAGAGCCAAGACCAACTACTGTAATCGTGAGAGGGAATGTCAGCAAGGTGTGTCCTGAAGGTCAGAGGAGCACCTCACTCATCAAAAACCCAAGGTCTGGTATTGGAAAAGGAATGGAAATGGAGCTTCCTCGCCTCCATCCCTTTTCCAACCACAATAACCCTCTGACCGTGCTGTCCCTCAGGCTGTCACCTTACCAAAGGGAGCAGGCAAACACGTTGGACCTCACCAGTAAGAACACACAGACATTGAGAGGACAGAAAACGGTCAAGAAGTCTTACTCTGCAGACAGCATACTCCTTTGCAAAAATGAGAAATCAAGATTTCACTTCTGAAAGATGAAAACACCTTCCTCCACAAGCAAAGCCTGTTATAAATGGATATATGGTTCTGCCTGCTCTACTACAAACAGTGTGAAGGCTGGGAGTGCTCAGGAGATAAAGCAAGAGCAGGTATTCTGCACGCAAGCCGCCGAGCAGCTTGCTCTCCATGCCTTCTACTTGGCTGTGATCCTTTATTTGGAGAATTGAACTTGGAAGTGTTCACCTTACCTCTTCCTCGAACAGGAATCCTTCTTTCTGCTCTCTAAAGGAGCAGTTTCATTCCCTCAAGAAGGATTCTTTCAGTCTGGTACATAATGCATCAGTTCAACATTTTCAGCCCAGAAATGAGAATGTCATCAGGTTCTCATTCACTGAAAGAGAGTGTTCATGGATCCGGCACTGGAATCCCTCAAAGAGGTCATTGTGCTGCTGAGGTCCTCAGAAATAGGTAACTTGGGGGCAATTTCAGCAAAACTTCCTCCCTCCAGATTTGAATGTGATTGCTTTAAATTGCTGCAGGCTTGCCAAGCCTCGCTGCGTCTGGATCCATTTTTAAGGCAGTTCTGAAAGCACCTCAACGCTGCCGAGAAAGGCGCTCGCTGCTGCAGAGCACCTTCCCGAAAGCGCCCAGCAGCTCTGCAGCCCTCGGAAAGCTGCAGCGAGGCACCCGCCAGCACAAACAGGGGCTGGGTGCAGGGGGGGGACAGGTGACAGGGGGCAGCTGGAGAGAACAACCAGCAACAAACCGCTGGAGGAGGCAGGGCACGGCCACCAAGAGCCGTCCATGCAAGAGTTCAAGAGGTGGAGTGAACAACGCAGCGGGGTCAGAGAAGGCACAGAGTCGGTTTAGCTACAGGGAGATGATATGGTAGAGTGTGGGGCAGCTGTAGGGCAGCCCCCAGCCCCTCGGGTGGAGCAGCCCAGCCAGCCGCCAGGCGCTGGAACGCTGCAACAGCAGAACGCTGCCTGGGTGCTTCGTTTTGTGCGGGTCAAAGCTCGCTGCAATAGCCACCCGCTGTCCTGCTGTAACTTCCAGTCCCACAGCTGCTGCAAGTCCCCACTTCTGCGGGGCATCTCGGGCCGGGCACTGCCCGCTCCGCAGCCCCATTGGCGGGGAGGGACCGGAGCGCGGGGACTGCGGTGGCACGGGGCAGCCGTCAGCTCGGGGAGCCCCTCCCGAGCGGCAGAGGAGAGGAAGAGGAGAACAGGAGGAGAGGAACTGGAGAACAGGAGGAGGAAGACAGGAGGAGAGGAGGAGGCCGAGCGGCGGAGCGGAGCGGCCGCGGGGCTTTGTGCGGGCGGCCCCGGCCCGACGGCGCGCACTCACCGGCGCCCTCGGCGGTGACGATGGCCTCGGGGGAGATGCAGACGCCGCGGTCGTACAGCGGCAGCTCGTCGCACGCCAGGCTCTCGGGCCACGCGTGCCGGTAGCGGATGAGGACGGGCTCGCAGCCGGCGCGGGCGCGCTCGCAGACGGACTTGCAGGGCTTGATGGGCTCGTGCTGGAAGTCGATGGTGCAGATGGGCGCGTACATGGCGCACAGGAAGAAGAGCAGGTCCGGGCTGCAGTTGGTGCCCAGCAGCCCCTCGAACTGCTCCATGGCCAGCACGGCGTTGGCCTGCGTGCTGTGGTGCAGGTGGTTCGGCATCTTGGTCATGTTCCAGGGCAGCGGCTTGCACAGCGGGATGCGNCTGCTCGTGCCCGAGGGCGCCCCTCGCAGCGGAGCTCGGAGACGGCGGCGCGCAGCGCTTGCACCGCGCTGGGCTCCTCTCCGCACCTGGCGGCGGGGCCGGCCCGTGTCGCTCCCGGCGCTGGAGGTGCGTGCACAGCACCTGTGCACTTTAGGAAACACAACCATGTGCAGTTTTTAGCACTGTTGCCTACGGTTGGGCTCAAAGCTCAAAACAACCCCTCTGCGCAGGGACAGCTGCGACCCCAAAGGCCGTTGTCAATAGATGTGCAGTGGGGCAA
>WBMW01002410.1:119154-140429 GCA_013396635.1 Penelope pileata | reverse complement strand
CGGGGAGCGGGGGAGGCGGCGGGGCCGCGCTGCTCGTGCCCGAGGGCGCCCCTCGCAGCGGAGCTCGGAGACGGCGGCGCGCAGCGCTTGCACCGCGCTGGGCTCCTCTCCGCACCTGGCGGCGGGGCCGGCCCGTGTCGCTCCCGGCGCTGGAGGTGCGTGCACAGCACCTGTGCACTTTAGGAAACACAACCATGTGCAGTTTTTAGCACTGTTGCCTACGGTTGGGCTCAAAGCTCAAAACAACCCCTCTGCGCAGGGACAGCTGCGACCCCAAAGGCCGTTGTCAATAGATGTGCAGTGGGGCAACGCCAGTGCAGGCACAGCACACCACCATGCACACATGGAGCGACACTCAGTGCCTCAAACCAGGGCTTGGCCTCCAAANTGTGCACTTTAGGAAACACAACCATGTGCAGTTTTTAGCACTGTTGCCTACGGTTGGGCTCAAAGCTCAAAACAACCCCTCTGCGCAGGGACAGCTGCGACCCCAAAGGCCGTTGTCAATAGATGTGCAGTGGGGCAACGCCAGTGCAGGCACAGCACACCACCATGCACACATGGAGCGACACTCAGTGCCTCAAACCAGGGCTTGGCCTCCAAATAACTCAGTCCCAGGTGTACTGCCCGTTTTTAAAAGAGATGGACTGCAGCTGCTGCCAGTGAGCACTGAGCACTTGGACGTCAAAATCCAAGGAAAGCAGGAAAGGGGCTTTGCTTTGGTGCCACTGCTCTGCTCTGCACCTGCTCTCATGACGAAGGACAACACCTTCCTGCAGCTTGCACCACCCAGTGCAATGCCAAACCTTTGTGGGTGCACGGTGACAGCAGTCTGCTTCCTTGTCTGGGATAGCAGAGACACAGCCCCAGGGTGGGCCCGTCCAACAGGAGCACCCGCATCCACCTCAGTGCAAAACACATCTCATGGCTGGGCTGCCCTTTTTATTCTTGTATAACTCCTCTAAAAATAATCATAATAAAAAATCAGTGGAGTTGCTGTACCAGGAGGATGGATTTCAGCCAGCAGTGTCTGATAATGGAGCTGCTAACACAGCCCAGCTTTGTTTGGGCACACACAGGTAGCAGCACATGGAGGCTGCAGAGGACATGAAAAGGGGCTGACGTCCTTCTTCTTGCACCAAAAGGAGCCCAGTAAGGAGCTGCTCCCAGATGGCTGTGATTCATTTATTCCACCATTGGTTTTTCTACCCCCAGTGCATATCCCCCTCCGCTTGTTTTTCTCCTGCGAGAGTCAGATCAGCAGCAGCAGCATAAGCAGCAGGAGCCTGCTGCCCCAGCAGCCATGGGCAGCTTGGTTGTCTGGGGTGCTCCTGAGCAAAACTTGCAGCTTAAGGTATAAAAATGTAAGCATTTAAGATGGAAGAAATACATCACTGAATGCAGCAGGTGAATAGAAATATCACACTGCTGAAAACAAAACAGACATTCAAAGCCTTCTTTGCAACAGTCAGAGAAAACAAGTTGCACTGAGGTGCTGCAGCGTGGCTGGTTACGGTGCTGCAGTGGTTCCTGGCATTACCCTGTCACCGTGGCTGCCTCCTGGTTTCCCCAGCAGGAGGGACTTGCTGTCCTTGCTGTCCTCTCTGTCCTTCCCAGACCTGCACAGGGGTTTGGCCAGGATGAGGGGACGGCAGTCAGGACACTCCTGGAACACCAGTGCCATCTGCCAGCGCCACAGTCTCCCTTTGGGCACACTCAGCATCCCCACGCCCATCCCGGCACTCAGGGCTATGGCACAGGGGTTGCTTACAGGCCAGGAGCGGCACTGGGAGGACAGGAGCCCATTTACACCCAGCAGCAGCTCCCCTGCTTGGGGCAGAGCTCAACGCTCCAACCCAGCAGAACATCAAACAGCCACTGTGTATGCAGTGCCTCCCAGGGTGCTGCGACCTGGTGAGATGGGAGTGTGTCAAAAAGTAAAAGAGAATGGTGACTTTGAGAACAGGAAAAGTAAGGGTGGTGAAGCACTGGCACAGGTTGCCCAGAGATGTGGTGGAAGCCCCGTCCCTGGAGACATCCAAGGTCGGGCTGGGGGGCTCTGAGCACCCTGATCCAGCTGTAGTGTCCCTGTTCACTGCAGGGGAGTTGGAGCAGATGATATTTAAATGTCCCTTCCAACTCAAATAATTCTATGATTCTGTGATTTCAGATGCCAACCAACCCATGGGTGCAGCAGGGAACAGCGTGCGTTCGGCTGTGAGCAGCGGGTGACACCGACTCCTCCACCACCTCGCTGCTCACGCGACCCCAGCCCCCACAGCCCGCAGCCGGGGGTGTCAGGGACAACGCAGGGCACTTCAGGGACGATGCAGGGCGCGGAGGACTCCTGGCCTTGCTGCTGGCACAGGCTGCCCTTGCAGCTACAAGGTATGAACCACGTAGGCTGTTTTGTGGCATTCGCCTGCCCATTCCAGCTAAAAAGAAATCTGCAGGCATGCCCAAATCTGCATGTTTAGAAAACCAGCTGAGAAAAATACTTGTTCAGAACAGGCTTTCACTTTCCTAAGACTTTCTATAGCAATCTCAGGGTTACTTACAATTTAATTTACTTAAATACGCTGCCTTGGTAGGAAAAATAAAAATAAAAAAAATACCAAAAAACCACCATACCAAAAAACCTACAATACTTCTTACATGGCTGTTACTAAAACCATAAAGTCATTGACTTCCAGAGTCATAAAAATGGGATTTATTATACATTTCCTGCTCCAGCCAGAGTCTTGTTACAGCTCCCTCAGGTAGACAATACACAGGGGACTATTAACTCATTCTAATAATCTCTCAAGCTTCTACGTGGATGACTTGGAAGGAGAAAGGAAGAAGAAAAGGTTCTTTTAATGCAGTCTCTTTCAGACTTGTAATTTTTTCAGGCTGTTTTTATGAGACAGCTCATTATTAACCATCCTGTGCCCTCAGGGCATGCATGCATCCTAGAGGCAATTTTTTCAGGTTTGCATTTGCTCACATTACCTGTCTGCTTGAAGTCTCAGCAAAAAGCTGCTTGCCCAGTGCTCTGCACCCTGTATTACTGGTAAAATTCATAGCATGGGTAGGAGTATATTCTGTTTAACCTGTGAACACCCAGAAGCTCAATCTGATGCATTTCAAAGACTAAGTGACATCCATTACAGTTCTATTTAATATGACTGAAGACATTTATCCTATGGAAACACACACATTATCTATACACAAATACCCCCTGCAACTACCACAGAAGTCTCACTTTGCAGGGGGTATTTGTTTGCTGCTTGCCACTCTCACAGCTTTTGTGGCTCCTCACTAACCACGTTTCCTACCTGCAATGCTTATTCCCAAGTGGACGTTGGAAATGGCGCTCGCTTTGCTGCAGAAACCACAGCCAGGTTTGCTGCAAGCATTGTGTGCTTGTCGAAGCACTCAGCCCTGCTAAAGAGACAGCAGAAGCAGGAAGCTGAACCTGAGGACACGTCTGCAATCCTTGGGCAATCCTCTCGTCTCGTGTTAAGTGAAATGGTCTTTCAGTGGATCCCAGTGGAAACAGAAATGCTCCTGTCCCTCGTGTCACTGCAGTTATGTCCCCAGGTTCAGCAGTGTGTGAGGAAAGCAGTGCCTCTTGCTGACATCTTTTCTCCTAGAAGAGCACATCTTAATTTCACAGCAGTGAGTGTTTGCTATCACTAATCTATAGCAGCTCAAATCTGTGACCATTATATGAAGTCCAACATTACTGCCAGAGAGCTGTTCACTGTTCCAAATTTCTCAAAATAATCAAAACACCACATCCACTATATTTCTCTTCATTAACAAATTTCCTAAAGCCTGTGATAGCATTCAGAGCAAATGCTTTTGCATTTCTAAATACAGAAGTGCTTTTGCTGATGTACACAGACCTCTCCATTTCGGAATTCATACAAAGATATCTGAATGCTTTTCCAGTCTCACAAGTTTGTGACTAAAAGTGTAGGAAAATGAGCCAAAAGGTACTTAACGCTAAGAAATGGCAGAAAAACCTATTTTTCAGAGGCATCAAAGCTGAAGTCAGCAGAACTTTGCCCCCAGTTCCACAAACATGCCCCTTCAGATAACAGCGCTGCGAGGGCTGAGGACTACTGCTTGCCTAAATATTTGCAGAATCCATTTGCACTGCAGAAAATATTAAGAAAACAGCAAAAGGGAGCTGAGCTGAACACACACCCAAAGCGCAGCTGGCTGGGCAGCACTCGGGCTCACAGCCTTCAGATTAGGAAAGTTTATTCATTTGGTTTTTTAAACTGCTGCTCAAGTATTTGAGCATATGAGGTAGCCTCCGTGGCAGCATTACGTTCAGATGTGCAAAGATGTGCATTTAGCTCCTTACTGTAATGCAACAAATTGCTGCGTGCTGCTACAGTGAACGTGCTGATGACAGAAAATACGTCCTTCCCTCTCCCACTGCAGCCGTGCTCAAGACACAACAGAATCCACTTAACCCTCTCAGAGCTATGATCACCAGATGGAGCATTTAGGGCAGAAATTGCAAAGCTCTGTAATACCGAACACATTATGCAGCATTTCGATTCTGACCTCTGCAGAAATCATTTGAGCTGCCCAGCTTCCACGCCGTAACCACTCCGAGTTTAATTTTGTTAAACCATAAATTCACTGTTGGGGATTTATAGCCTCTCGGGTCGCGCTGCCCAAGCCTGCCCCTGCCCACACGGATTTATTAGCAGCGCGCAGCAGCACTAAGTACCAAATCACACCCACGCCTAAAAATAAAACCTGCAAAAACAGTTGGCTGTACAGGGACAGCCCAGCATCGCCAGGTGCTGAAACGCAGGCTTACCGCTGATCTCAATGGGAGCTGATGGGGTTTGACACGTCCTAGGATCAAGTGTTTCCTATAAATAGAAGCCCGGGCACATGTGTGTATTTTACTTGTGTTTTTAGCAGCTACCAGTGGGATCACAAGGGGTCTGTAATGGAGCCTCAGTGAGTTTAGGAAAAGAAACGCTGCCTTTCCTGAAGGCTTTCACTAACACACCTGCGAGAGGCACGAACAGCAGGTGATCTACAAAACAGAAAACTGTGAAATGTAACCCACTAAAAATGACTGTATTTTAGGTTCACCACACTCATGTGGACTTTTAACTCTTCCAAGGCAAGATTTCCAAGCTCCTTCACGCCTGTTTGCTGCGCTCCCAGCCTTGCTGCCCTTCCTCCCTTAGTGCCCTCCAGGGTGAGCAGTGCCCACGGCAGAAGGTGCTCTGCAGAGGAGCAGCTGCCCAACGCTTTTAGCTTCACAACCAAAGGCTGTTGGCCCATTTCTGATTTACAGAACGTCTATAAAACACTGCAAGCTGTCAAGGCTGCCTTCATCGCTATCACTCTGTGCAAGGGCGTCCACATTTTTCTGCTTTACTACAAGACACAGTAGTGAAAGAAGAAAGTTGGTATAGCTCCACGAAAACTGAGGAGGAGTCGGTGGTCTGTAAGCTGGGGCTGAATGCAGGTACCACAAGGTAACTCAAGCCAGGCTGTTCCACAGTGACATCGGGGGTGGCTGGGGAACTTTGTGACTCTCTGATCTTTGTCCTTAGTCCCACAACCACTTTGGTGGTGGCAGAATAAAAATCGTGCCCAGAGAGTTATTAAAATGCTTTTTTTTTTCCCTCAGCTCTCTGAAATTATTAACTAAACAAAGGAAACAATGGGATGATGGCATTGATAACTAAAACATTTTAAAGCTGCTTTACTTCTCCACTCAATGAACTTCCATAAAGCAAACCTCCCCACAGGGTTTTTTTCAGGCTACTTTTTCACACATTTATAGCCTGTTCCTACAGGGATGCTGCTTTTTACCTCCCTGAAGCCACAGGTACGTTTACTAAAACTGGAAACACTACTCCTTTTTTAGCAGTGTAGCTCATAAGCATACACACAAATATTTGACAATTTAAAAGGATAGGAACAGATTTGATTAAGTTTTTGTGCCTTATAAAAGCGTGCATGTTTTATCTGCCCACTAAGGGCTAACTCCATCCATGATGACTCTGCCCTGTTCACAGGCCCCATGCTGGAATCATTAGAATACAAGTTTAGAAAAATGTTTTTTTCCAATACCACAGGATTTTTTATTGGTAGCCTTCCTTCGGGAGAAGACAGCAGCGGTTTTGTCTGCTTTGCCTCTCAGCTGCAGTGCTGCTGGAAGCTATCCATCCTCCCACTGCCCGGCCCCACTTGTCTCCACCAGCCCATACCGTGGTTTTACAGTGCTCCTAGGTGGTTACCACTGCCCTAATTTCACTTGGTCCCCTGTTGGGGGCTCACCAAATGCTTTACAGCTTGTGGACCTAGGAGCTGAGGCACCTCAGTGTTATGCCAAAGGCTATGTCCTTACTCTTCCCCGTCTCCACCACCCACCTGCAAAATAACAGTCTTCTGCATCTTCTGGGATCTTCTGCATCACTGGGATGTTGAGAAGCTCCGAGGTGATGCTGATTGGAAATGATCCTTCTTGAACAGCACCCGAGGCCCAGGACAGCTGCGCCCAGGCTAAGAGCCAGCCTGGCCACCACAATTCACAGGACTGTGTCTTGTGCCAACCTCCCCCAGCTGAAGAGATGTTAAAAATATTGGGAACTCCTTGCACTCCTCTGGAAACGGTCGTGACCAGTCTCAAGCAGCTCCTCTGTCGCCATTCAAACACATTCCAGTTCCATCATTGTGGTTTTCCTCTGAACTTTTATTACGGTTCATAAATATCACCTTAGCCTTCAAACATAATCCCATATAAAAATAGTAGTGCAATTATTTCCCTAATGAAGTTGTTTTTAAAGCGTCACAGGCTCAGTCAATTCTAAAAGCTGCTGCTCAGCCTTCTGAAGAGCTTGGCTATTCAAAATAATCAACCACTGAGACAAACCCTTTTGCTTACCTGATCTCATTGCAGCACTCCTGCCATCTTCCACTTTAAAGACACAAATTTAACCAACAGCCTTGACAGTCCTTATGGCTTCACTGTAAGAGAAATGAGATGTTCCTGTCCAGTTTTGCTGACTCGGTCTCTGCAAACACATCACACTAAGTAAGATGCCTCAAAATTTTACTTTCAAGCATCCTTTACTTACAAAGGATTGTACACCTGCACAAACCTGCTGCTTTGCTTGTGGAGTGGAACACAGATGTCTCTGAGGTTTTAAATGCAGTTGTGGGGTCTGTGAGGTGCAACCTGGATTTAATCCTTAATAAGTGTCAAAACGCAACCTCCAGTTATGAAATGGACTCGGAGTCCCTGAGCAGCACGGTCCCAGCTCCGAGCACTCTGTGGCCAGCTCTCGGCTCCCATCTTACCTCCTCTTGACTCCTCTTTCACATCGTAAGTTACATTTACAGTGCATTTTCAAGTTTAGTTCTTTCCTCTATGTGGCTGTCCACACAACCTTGCTGTTGTGTCCCTGCTACCAAAGAGAGTATCATTTGATATTTATTTAGAAATAACAGAGCTTTTACTAAGCAAGTCTTCTGCTCTCTGCATATCTGCCCACTGAGTTTACTTCAAATTGAGCCAAACACAAAGGCCCTACAATGACTGCATCAGAAAGAAGGGCACAGAGGGAAAAGCAAAGACGTTTACTGCCTTCCTCATCTTCAGGTCACAACGTCAAGCGGCTACCAGACAGATATTAAAGTATGTTGCTAACAGACAATGAATCACAGGATCACAGAGTTGTAGGGGTTGGAAGGGACCTCGAGAGATCATCGAGTCCAACTGCCTGGACTGGATTTATTGGGATTAGGCTTGCAAATGCTCAGCTGTATTGGCTTTGCAGCTCTCATCTGTACTCACACGGGTGTCAGTACACTTTTTTATTCAACTGCAGTACAATTTCTTATTCAATGCAAGAAAATATGCAAATCCCCCTGCTGTATGCTAGGCTGGACATATGCTTTTCATTGAGTATGTAATACAACCATTTCCAATTAATAAATTGTGTAAGACACGCTGACATTATTCCCAATCAACGGGTCATTTTAACCTAATAGTACTGGGAACGGCATGACTAATAGCTAATTAGATACGGGTTTGGACACAGGCCTGGGGTGCTGGTGGTGCATTTTGTTATGTGTCAGTGCCAATGTTTACAGACCACAGAACACGACAAATAGCAAGAGCACTTAGGGAGCATTCACTCTCTATTGAAAAACATTCCTCATCTGAAGGGAAGGTTTAAGTATTATTAAAAAAGATCCAAAATTTGTACTTAAAAAAAAAATAGGCAGAACTTGAGAATCCTGAAAACAGTTGCTCTGATCCACAAAATCACCCCAATGTGGGTAGCTGCCAGGCAAACCCCCTTGCTTTGCACAGCTTGCCACACCTGTTTCAGGACTAGCCAAAAGTACTGGAGTGAAAACAGTTTCCCTGTGTTCTTTTGACCCCTAATTGATCAGCCACGTTTAACAACAAATACACCTACAATCATTTCTGTAGTATGCAAAGCACACTAAGGAGTTAAAATCTGAAGCTTGTCTCTAAAAAAAAGAAAAAATATTGGTTCAACAGAATAACCATCTACACCTATAGACCTAGCTTTTGAGTTTGGTTCAGCTCAACAGATTCACTTAAAAATGTGACAGCATTAGTTTGGCTATAACTGTACTTACAGAATTTGTCACATTTATTGGTAAAGTCACTGAGTGCTCACTGTTCAGTATGAACGAGGGCTGAATCCAACGGACTGGGAAAACTTTTGGCAAAACACAGGTTAGCAGCAAGGGATATTTATTTACTTGTGGTCAAGAATTCTTGAATCTGGCATAAATCATTTATGAAGTCCTCCAACAAGCCCATGACGACCTGCTGAAGAAAGCTCCTATCTTTCCTCAAATTGCTGACCTCATCTCAACATTTTCTGGGGAGAAAGCCATTCTGCAGTGCATCAAAGGAAGTATGTTCTCAGTGGTAGTTTGATTACCAATTCCTCTTCCTTTCTAGAAGAGGAACTGCTACAGACAAAAAGGCTTAACAGTAGTCATCTACCCTGATGGACACTTTTTTAAAAGTAGTTTTCTGGGCAGTGACAGGACGTTGTTCTTCCACAGTCTTGCACGAGGCAGAGCCCTCCCCCACGAATGAGGCATCTGATCCAAAGGGGCTCCACATGGCACCAGCTCAGTGCCCGTGCTTCATGCTCCAGGAATTACAAGCACTTGTGCAAATGCCTCCTGAGGTGACCCAGTATATACAACATCAGCAGTTAGCTTACAGAGCTGCAGACATGGTGTTGCTGGCTCCAGAGGAAGCATTCCTTCCCCGATTTCTTCACCAACGATCCTGGTTCAACAGACATATTCCTGTTTGTGTGCATGGACCCAGGTTGCCTCGAGGGCTGTGCTTGACATGCTCTGCCTTCAACAAGCTTTGTGGGAGCTCGGCTAAAACCAGAAACCAGAGCAATGCAGCAAGAACAAAGCAGGAACAACCTGTGCCCCTAAAAGACAAAAAAACCTCAGACCTCTCCAAAACCCAAAACACTCATGGTCGAGTCCAAACCTCTCTTCCCAGATTTTCTCTTTTTTTGGTTTGGTTCTGAGCTAGCTCTGAGTGCTTGCAGGAAGAATAGTTAGAGACATCTCAGGCACTTGTGTGCCAGGCAGTATCGCACAGTCCTAGAAGGGCTCCTTCAGAACTTACCAAGTCTAAAAGGCACACGACAATCTCACCTGGCTGTGCCAGAAGCGGTTTCTTGCAGAGATCCTGCACGCGTTATCTGTTTGTCAGAGATCACCTATTTTCTAGGATTAGTTCTGTAACATCTCAGACAGTGGAAAGCTGACAAGGATCAGAGCTAAATGATCAAACACAATTCCTTTGAACTTAAAAAGATGAAAGACAAAAAAGGTTATTTCTTAAACCACAAATAACTTGAATTTTTTCACAACTCAATCTTTAAAGTCTTTTTTTCCTACAGAAGGCTAAATTACAATCAAAACCTAAATTAAAATTAAGATATCTCAATGTATTTGGTTTTAAATAATACACAATAAAACTCTCAAGTCTCACATTTGACCTGACTTCTTTATGAACAAACTTATTTGTTCCGTGACTAAGTTATCAATTTAAAAACAGTTCTGTAGTTCTAACATAAGTACCATTAGGAGAAATACGGATGTACTGCCTTACTTCCTTAGGACAATTTTATTGCAGTGCTTTTTTCCTCTGGACACAGGAAGCTATTGTAACGGAGCACAAAACAGCTCTTTCATAACAGAAGAAGTTACCGGCGTGCACAGAAGCTGCATCAAGAACAAGAGCTTTGTACCACGTCCAGAGCCCGTGCCGCTGAGCACCACGTAGCCTTAACATGCTGTGGATTACAGAGCACAACCATCTGGTCAGCTTTCAGGCTGAAAGAGCCAATGCCACCCTGCAGGCCAGTCTGCACCACTGACAGAAAGAGGCCTGTGACAGATGTCTCAGGAACATCTGACGGTACAGTTCTAGCAACCCTCTCCTGTTTTACGGTTATTTCAAGTTTTATACTTTAACAATACCCATATTTCTACTGGTGTCAGTGGCACCACTATAAATGCTTTTCTTGTTTTATTATGTAAAAGTAAGATTTAAAGGATAATGGCACTAAGCTGACACTTTTTACACTGGCTTTAATTCCTTCTTCCACTTTTTACAAGCATCATTGTCACAGAAGCCAAAAGGTGAAGGATTGAAAGAAATCTTCACATAAAAGCTCTAAGGATTGATATTTAATGAACTGTGAGATGTAAATCAATGCACAACAGCACAGTTTAAGCTTAAAATACTAGGATAACATTTATATTAAAAATAATTCACCTACAGATAATACAGTCTAGTGTTTATTGTATGTTATGGAAGGTACACTTGAATTTCCAAAATTTAAAACATATAAAAAGTGGTTAAGGGCTAACATTTTATCAACATGTGATAAATGTGTAAGAATGTTTATTATACAGCAGGGTACAATGGTAGTGTTAATGCCAGCAGGGCACCACAGAAGTTAGTTTAAAAAAAATTTCCACTATGCTTTATACAAACAACACCACTTGCTGTTGTTGAAGGGTATCGGGAGAGGCTTGCTGTCTGAAGGATAACATTGGTCATGTTAGATAGTGTCATAGTACGTCCATCGGTGAATGCTTCAAAATAAAACTAGAAATGCTGTCATTACTTCACAGAAATGCACATCCAATATTTGTTTTCAATAAGAACAATAGGTACAAGATTATAACTCTCCCTATATGAAATAATTTACACACAGATGAAAGCTACGCTATCTAAAATAATCACTAAATACATTTTTCTTCTGGGAAATAAACAAGCATTTTTTCTTTTGCATGATCAATATCAAAAACATATAGCAGAAGTAGTATTTTTTTAAACATAACTGATGNAAAAAAAAAGGAAGAAATGAGAAAAAAGATTTTCCATGAATGTGCAACCTAAAATCAACCAAGCTTATATTGTAGTACAACCATATTAAGAAACCACTGATCAGAAATACAACTTTATGGAAAAAGTTTATAATCCACAAAACTGTTCATCAGGCCATAAAGTAAAATAGCTCCACAGTTTACAGAGAAAACTGAGGCCACACAGACGCGTGCTATGTCTTATCTCCAGGAAGTAGATACTCAGGCAGAGGATGTGACGCTTTGTTTGTAGACAGCATGGTATGCATTCCTCAGCAAGACATAAGGGAAGCAAGACTCCAAGAGATCCATTGTCAGGAACGGAGACTCCTGCACAATCTGAAAAACACCAGAAACAGAAGGATTTGCAGAACACCTACTGGTTGTTGCTCATGGTCTGCTCCATTTCTGGGCTGTGCTACACCGCCACTGACATTTTTCACAGCAAAAAGAAATAATACAAAATTTGGGTAGATGGGAGAGAAACAAATTGCTATAAAGTCACTGCTTCTCAAAGCTACTCATACAGTTTTCATATATATTTATATATACAAAATCACATTGCATTCCTTCAATCCTCAAAATATCTAATTTACTAACAGATAAACCTCTGAGCAAAGAGGATCACCTCTCACACGTTCTGAACAGCACTTCTTTAACATGAGATTTTATTTTAATACTGTACAACCAACAATAAATTGTCTGAACAATACAACACCACGTCAGAAGGCAACAAGTGACAATGCTAAAAACGTGTGGGTGTTGAGGGAATTAAAGAAACAAATTACTGACACTAGGATATCGGTATGAATGACATCAAAAATTATTTCCACTGGCTGATGAACCACCAAAGGTGTGAACAATGCCACGTGGAGCCTATTCCTTCAGTCAGTGACACCAGGAAAACAGGCAGAAGCTTACCATGTCCAGTAGTAGGTAAACAGACTCTCTGTTCCTTGTAGTAGTTTTGTCCGTCTCCTGGCCAATCTTCAGTAGACTAGATGATGCAAGCTACATAAAACGAATATTTCAAAGCAATAAATGAAAAACCAAAATAATTAAAAGCACTGATCAGCTCCTGCTGTTTCACTCACACATTTCTGAGGACATCAATACCCTGTCCCATAGTGACAGCATTCTGCTAGCAACTGCAAAGGGGCCAGCAACTACCATCACCGGGCTTTACTCTCAGGGAGACATTTTTATTTACATCTGGTAGCATTCAATAAGCAGTACATGCTATTTTTTAATAAAAAAAGCCAGTTCATCTATTGTGAAAAACTTTTGGTCATCAAAGCAGATGGTCAAGGTAGGTATGTTGACTGTAATCAAGTCTACTAAAGCCAATGACAGAGCTCCCATGGGTCAAGCTCTCACTTTCTTGTTCTTTCCCAACATGCATATACACTCGCTGCATTAAAATTTAGAAAGTTTTCACTGTCTGACATTATACAAGTTTTGCTGTAGAAATTGTTTCACTTCCAAAACTATGTATTTAATTGAAGAACTGTAATCTTAACTGAAAATAAATCACGTTTTATTAGACCACAAGCAACCTTACTTCACTTGTCTTAAAAGATGTCCTAAAAACAGATATCCTGGAACCTAGAAACTTATATTAAAAAAATCCAACAACAACAACCCCTACCTCTTTTCATCTTTCAGATGTGCAAACATTTATGCACTCACATCAAGCACTAGCAATATGCCTAAACCACATTTACCATACATGGATTTTAATTTAAAACGTTAACTTTGAAAATCTAACTCAGTATTCCTCTTGAACCAATTCCTGCAAATTGATTTGTAACGTAAAGTGAACTTGTATACTTCAAAAGAATCGTAGCACATGCTCATCAGTACTAAATAACCAACTTTTTTCCATATTTAATTAACTTTGACATGAAAGCAGATCATCTCCAGCAGCACATTTTCTCCTCAAGAGATGTTTTCCCTCCAGACTAACAGAAAGTGATATATAAAAGGTGTCATAAAAGATAGATGATCAAAATAGCTGAGCCGTCAGGTCACGGTCTGTGCAGTAAAAGCAGTGGTCTGAAACCAGTTCCTAAACACTGAAAAAATGCAAACCTCATACCAAAAGTGTTTCTATCACACGAAACTATACTGGTTTCCTTCACTTGTCAAATGTATGCAACTTGACACAACCACCTCTCTTTCATCTTTTACAGCCAGCAGTTGCAGTAGACAAGGTCAGCGTCTAAAGGTTTTTTCGGTTTAACAAAATGCAATGACCTTCCAGAAAGGAAAGATCCTTTGAAGAAAAAAAAAAATAAAATGGAAAATTGCTTCTGTGAACTTCTTGTTAGAGAAAGTTTCTGTAACCCAACCCTCGCAACTGTGTAAGGTAAGAAGAGGGGAGGATGCTTTTTTTTCATTTCACAAACAAACATCAAGAAGGAAGAATCACTCAAAAATCAGTAATACTTTTAGAAAAATTGAAGTAAAGATGCCCCCTCCCTGGAAGTATTCAAGGCCAGGCTGGATGGGGCTTTGGGCAACCTGGTCTAGTGGGAGGTGTCCTTGCCCATGGCAGGTGGGTTGGAACAAGATGATCTCTAAGGTCCCTTCCAACCTGAACCATTCTATGATTCTATGATTTTAACCTTCAGGTTCCCTTTAAGCAGTGAGTAATTAAGAACCATTTAAAAAAAATTCTATTTCTATTTGAGGAGCATGCCAAAACGAATTTAAAACACAGCTCCAGCACCGAAAGGCTTCTGCCTTCTCTTTAAGCATTGCTAAGGATTCCAGAAGCTTTGATCTTCAGCCTACTCTAAAGCATAAAAAAGTCTCCTCCCAAATATCCTTGTACCATGCAGCTATCAGACAGCTCCTGTGGAAGGAGGGCAGGCACATCACAAGGTACAAACTCAAAAAGCCACTCTAGAGTTACCTCCCATGGAAAGATGAAAGAAACTAAATAGTCCAATACATCATGGGAAAAGTCTGCTAGACAGAACCATGGTTTTACATGCATGATACTTTTCTTTTTCCAGTCACAGACCATACAAGAGATGATAAGGTGCTAAAATACTAACACGCAAAGGATTGAGTGAAAAGAATTACCTTGTCATGATTTGCTGCTGTTACTTTCTAACAGCAGACAACTGACCACTGCTGAACAACTATCACTAGGTGTCTATGTACATACTTTATTAACAAGATGCATTTTTATTGCTTTACGTTGCAAATTAAAGTTTCAACTTCTTTGTGAATTTGGAAATGCTTCCTGAAGTCAACAGCTATTTTTCCTGTCAAGATATGAATTCAAGCATATTGCTAGACTTCAAAAAGTAACTTACCCACATCTGATTTTCTCCTGATCAAAATCAAAACACCATTTTACAATAACATTAATTTCTCTGCAATCTGTAGCTACATGAAAACAGTCACAGTGCAGTCTGAAGTGGTATTACTACTGGGATCCTCCTATATTTATCATTGCTCATCCATACCAATCTAAATCTTTATAGGATGCCCTTGTGATTAAGATTACTGCAGGAATCAACCAAGACTTGCAATCACAAAGATTAACATTTATTGACAGCAGCATATAAGCTGAACTATGTATCAAATGGACTGCAGGGCACTGGGCAGTGAGAGTTCCCACCTCTTTAGTGAAGCTAGCTTTAGAAATTAAAGTATACATACAGCCAGAAATTCTTTAAGACGGTCTTCAATGCTTCCCTTGTGGATGGTGAACAAAGCTGCTGCAATCTGGTTGATCGCTTTTGCCAAGCAATGAATGTTGTTGCAGTGCCCTAAACAAAAACATGTACACATTACCTCAGCACTGTTTGAAAATGACAGTTTTGGAAAAGATTACCAAAGCGTAAACAGACTTAGCACAATGACGGATCAACTTTTACCACCTTATACAACAGCAAAGTGCTCTTTCACACTGAACTTGGTACCACGAGAGCAACCAGAAGTACAGATCTCCCTCCAAGTGCTGTAATGGTCACAACCACCTCACAAAGATCCGTGTGGCTTTTAGAAACAAGGAAAAGCATATATTGGAAGCTTGGTTACGACAAAATTTGAGTGCATCACCACTTGACTAAGCGAAAAATCCTGTTAAAAAAACAACCTTCATCAGGCTAACTGGCTGTTTTCCTCCCCTTTTTGTAAAGGAACACATCATCAGGCTCAGATGGTATTCACCCAAGAGATCTACAGTAGGGCCTCAAGAATAAAGCTGGGGAATTACTGACTGCTGTATATAATACCTTGTCAAAATTCACCTTGGCTTCAGAGGGCTGGAAGGTGACTGGATGACACCAGTTTTAAAAAGAGCTACAGCTGAAAAGCAAGAACTGTGCATCACCAAGCCTGCTACTTCTTGTAGCAACACAGTCAAGTCTACTGCATTGGAACAAAATTAACAGACATCTAAACAGATACCTTGGGAAAGTGCTATGCTGTGAGAAGGAAGAGATCTTCGAAGGAGGAGTTAACAAGTAGGGATGTATGCAAATAATGCTGACAGGTTAATCTTGGCGACCCGTTTTCTGACCATTGCTGAGAACTGAGCTAATTTTTTCACTCCAAGATTATGTCCAAACAGTGAGGTCAGCTAGACCCTGTCATTTCATCTGAGAAAAAATGATTTCCGTCACCTCCATGTATTCACCTCACTGTATTCACTCACAATGGTTTTCACGTGGCATTTTTTGTATAGTTTTATCAGTGCCATGGTATCTACCTGCAGCTCTGCAATCCTCTAACACTCTCCAGAGCTCCACAGAATATGAACTGCCACCTTGTCCTCCACCACTTTTCCAGACATCTACAAACACGTTGACTAGCGGGTCCCAGCAGAGATCCCCGTGGATCTCCACCAGCAGGCCCTCTTATCCCAGCCAGTCAAGAGCCAATGCTCCTACTCTGTCTCCTATTTTTTTTTTAAGTACTGCTGCATAAATATGCTCATCTGACAGAGAACAGATAGCCACTTTAATTCAGCACCAGTCAGAAACATCTGTTCAGCTTAATGCTGCTGATTTCAATTTATGTTTATTTCTCGAGTGGCTGGCTTTCTATGTCAAAGAGATTGTACAAAAAGCATCAGCAAGGGGAATTCAGCTGAGAAACCGTGGCCTCCCAGTGTGTGGCAGGTTTCACATATTCAGGAAAGGCCATGTCTCTAGTAGCCTAGGATTCTAGCCTATAGACACAAACTAATGCTCTATTCTTGCATTTGACTCAGTTCAGATTTCTTAAATGGGAACAAAAATAAAGGAAAATAAAGGTCTGTTGGAGCCTGAGCCTTTATCTGGAACTAGTGGAAGAAACACTCTTGATGCTGAAGAAGGCAGAGAGAACGCAGACATTGCTGAAGCTGTCCAAGAACCGTCTGTGTTTGGGAGACACGTCCTGCCAGATTAGAAAGCTGAAACTCCTTCAGAACTGTGACCTATTGATGGTAAAACTCAGGATTTGACCAGGCAGTTTACTTCATAAAAAGCAGCATTTATTAAGTTCTCATTCTGGAAATAGCAGCTATATTAAGTGTCTAAAGTCAGATTGTTCTACAATAAGGAGCAGAGCAGGAAAAAATAATAATATGCGAGTAAGGCAGGACTGACAAGGTCTATTCTGTTTGTTCAGTTATTTTTGTAGACTGAGCATATTTCATATATTCCTTTTGCCAGACTATTTTCCTCTTAATAAAAAAAAAAGAGTCCACTCAGTAAAGAATTACGTAATACAGAGACCACATCTTATAAAATCAGTGGCAACTCCTAATACGGGCTTATTTGAGTCCTAGATGTAATTTCTCTCCAGTCACAGTTTTATGAGATCTTATTAACTTCAGAAACCACTTATGAAAGAGGCTTTGCCTGACTTCAGGTTAAGTTACTGAATTAAATTATAGAAACTGGGATATTTCAGCTATATCATATGAAACAGACAGAAGATAATCCTTATGTATTGTTTCAGCCTGCCAGCAGCCTGAAGACACAGAAGATCCTTGGAAGAGAGGGGAGTTTGGCGAAGGCAAACTGCACGAGCTCCAACCTGCTGGAGAATACATGAGAGCAGCGACATCTAGCTGGCCTGACCTGGGTTCCTAGGAAGAGATTTTCAGAGGTGGGTGTGTCTCACAGGCTCCTTTTACAAATCAATATTAAGCAAATGTAATCACCATTAAAAACTGTTAGCACTGTCCCTCTGGCAAGCATTATCAATTTGGAGACTACAGTAGGTAAGAGGCTCTTGAAGGAAAAAATGGTACCAGAAAGTGCTTCCAGTTATTTATGAAACTACAAACAAGAAATACTTGAGATGTGGTCTTAAACACACATGAGCAATTTGGATGAAGTTAAGAGAACCAATCTCACTGTCCTTCAGCAAGCAAGTTTCTCTGCTTGTCCCCAGTCATATCATAGTCTCTGCTCTTTCCTGTATTGAGTTTTTCATCCAGCCACCATGACTCTGAAAAAACAGAGTGGCAGAAATGCTAAGAGTGTAGATAACAGAGAACAACCCTGTGGGATACAGATTGTTCTCCCTGTTCGTCAGAACAAGCTGTTAGCACTGAAATACTTGACCTTTCAAATCAGTGTTCAAGTTCTCCTCGTTACATCAGATTTATCCAACTTTTTCACAGCAAGCAAAAGGCTACACAATCTGTTTAAAATTAGAGTTAACAAACTCCTGATCTCTTAAAATTGAAGAAAATGTTCCCCTATCAAGGAAGAGAATTTGTGTGTATAATTACAAAAGAATTAGCCTCATTTAGAACATAATCTTGGAGTGGGAAGGCCTTTAAAAAAAAAAAAGTGATTTGCATACCACACATTAAATGATACAGAAGGCTATCAGAATTGTTGGTCTTTTCCTAGTACTTTACATTTTCAGAAGTCACGCTGGACACTGTGCGAGTTAAATTTTGACCTGATTAAAAATAAAGCAACTTAGAAAATAGAAAAAAATCTCCCCCTGTATCTGGTAAACGCGTGCAGAATAAACACAGCCTTTGATGCAAGCCATGCTACCCAGCATAATGGAAATAGCTTGAACAGCTGAAACGTGACTTTTGTATGTGTTGGAACAGCTTTGTCAGTCATTCTTTTTCAACTTAATTTTGTCTGAAAGAACCTTTTTTTGGTGGATTACATGCAAAGAATTTCCTTGAGGCAAAGTGCTCTCTCTCTTGCTTTAGAAACTAGTTGAACTGTTCTGTAGGTTACAGTACTGTCCACAGCTCATACCTTCCAGATTCTGTCTTCAAAGTTTTGTGTTTAATAATACGAATAGCATATTAAACACAGAAAAGATACTATGTATGAGTAGCACAAAAGCCAATAAAACTATTGCTAAAACATCTCCACTGCTGCACTAATTAACGCAGACTACGTGCTCTACCAACTCCACGCACTGGTACGAGATTGCCCCCTACAGCATCTGAACTGCTCTCAAAATGTCAAGCAACAGACTCCTCATAGGAAGACACCTCAAACAAGAGTTAAATGCTTTACAAAGTAATGCTCAGAAGACCTTCTGACTGAGGATAACATTTGTAGCTTTTGTTCACCACGAAATATAAGTAAATATTCACAGCAGAAGTATTCAAGAAACTATGAGGATGATTACGAAGAAAGCATTGAGAGCAAACATTGAGCTGATTCTACATTACCTTCAATGGCAGGGCTATACTGAGACATCACATTACTGGCCAGAGTTGGCAAGGAGACTGCCACGAAGACCATGAGAAGGCAAGCAATTTTGTATTCTTCTTCTGGACTAATGTTTTCTGAAAACAAAAACAGTAAGCCCTTTAATTCAGAAATCATCTCAACGTGTTCAACTTTGTTTAGAGTATAAAATGTTTGACCCAACTGAAATTCAAACCCAAAAATCAACAACAAAATCAATGTTTGTATTGTGAAAGAAGGAATATGATCTCAGTTGTGCCAGAAGACACGGGTGGAGCTTCAACACATCCCGTTTGTTGTCTACAGGACAGGCTGCTGCCAGCCCATTACTGCTAGCCACGTAGTGACAGTACAGCACTTCTCCTGCTGGTGTCAATCCAGTTATCGCTCCGAGGTGAGGAGAGCTTCTCTGACATTCCATTGGCAACGAGCAGAAGGTGGTGGCATACACTCCTCACCACTCACTCTCAAAAGCTGTCTTACCAAAATATCAGCATCACCACACTTCAGTGTAACATCAGCTTTCAAAAGTCAACAGCTGGCGAAATACAGAACGTATCTCTATAAACTGAATTACTAAAAGGAACATACTTCAGACTGAAAAGAAAAGAGCTGAAATACCAGATCCTAGCCCATCATGAAAACATTCAGAAATCCACTGTCCTGTTCACACAGCTCAAACACTTCACAGCTGCACCACAACGAAAACTATCTATTTAAAATGCCATTTCAGATACTAGCTGTCTTCCTAATATACACAGTACATATAAACAAGTACACATATTTTAAAGTATATACAAATAGGGTATATATGCAAAGGTATAAGGTATGTATACAAATATATTTTGCTTGACATGTTTAAGTTTTAACACGAGACTACTCCTGGAATTATCTGTATTTTCTCCTGCCAAATAGCTAGTATTAAAACAAGAAAAAAAAAACAGGTTAACATTTTAAATAGTCACAATCTGATCCATTCCACACAGGGGGAAAAAAAGCAATAAAACGCTCAGTAAGAAAGACATGGAACAAAGCTGAAGACTGTCAAAAAGCACTTACGAATCTTAATTCATGCCTTCAAAACTGCCAGAGTAAACAAAGCCAAAAAGCTTCAACAGTGGTGAGCTGAAGTGGGAGGACATCAGTGTGCTTGGTTTACATGCTTCCCCTTGTAAGCTGCACCTTAGCACTTGTGTAACAAACCAGTAACTGTGTTGTGAAATTCATCAAACGCATTCAGCTGGCATTTCAGCTTCTAAGGCCTCCTTTATGACACAGATTGGTTACAGATCTGTACGACAGAACTGATCCTGTCTATAGCTGGTCACAATAGATTCTTATTTCCATTGCCCTTAAATTACAGCAGTTTTTAACCATTAGCCATTAAACTTCCTCCACATCTATCCACTACCCTTTTCTAGGTCAAGAAGATAATGTCATGAAGTTGAAAATATTCTCAGCTAACACACCAGTGCCTTCCAGGAAGGTAATGTCATGAAGTTGAAAATATTCTCAGCTAACACACCAGTGCCTTCCAGGCAGTCAACACAAAACATTCACGTTCTTTGGGCCATTTATGAAGTTCCTCAAAGGAACACAAAGGACCCAAGATGCACAGGCATCCACCTAGCACTCAAAACATTTCCATGCCTTGGGGTGTTCAGTTTTTTGTTCCTCCTATGATATTCTTTTCACTTGTATTTTTTAAACTGTAACTCCTCACCTGATTTTTGAGAAGACAGTGCTACGACCAAGGCAGGATCAATCTCGCAAGGCAGTCCAGCAGCTGACGACAGTTCGTATACATTCATTGCCACCTGGGGACCAGAAGAAAGATAATGACAAGATACTGAATGCCTTTGTGTGAACTTGATGAAGCACAGTTCTGCTGACAGGTTTAATATGTTTATATTAGTTTGAGGCACTAAGGAATTTCAGAGACTTGGCTAAAACTAGATAAAGGACCTTTGGATTTTACTGGTGTTTGTTGTGTTTTTTTTTTTCCACCTCTAACCTACACTGAAAGCTGGGTCAGTACTTCATGTGCTAATTATCATTTCTTTTTGTTAAGCCAAACAAAGCTTGTATACTTTCCTACATGACCTCCAAAGCAAACATCCTGACTTCCAGTTAGCCATTTCTGCTTCTCTGTTCTGCTCA
>WBMW01002410.1:82343-119125 GCA_013396635.1 Penelope pileata | reverse complement strand
AAAAAAAAAAAAAATCAACCAGATTGTCTCTCCCAGCTCTGAAGTATCAACTAGCACCTATCCACAAATATGGCACTTTTAGACAAAAGCCACAAGTCGCAATTTGATGACATATTGGAGTAAGGCAGAAATCTTACAACATTCAGCTTTGATACAGATTCAGTGTCCAGCAATTGAAAGTGCCAAGAATTGAGACCGTAAGTGGTCCTAACACTTGGAGGAACTAGGAACGCCTTTCAATCTCATCCATTTTCAAGCCTGGCTCAGGCTACATTTTATATTGTTGCCTGTAGCCCTGTATTTCTTTCTTTCCCTAATTTAGGCTTGGATCCAAGTATCTGAAGCTGTAAATCAAACGCATCTCCCCAAAAGCAGGTCTATACCAAATCAAAGGACCCTGGGAAACGCTGGTGATGTGTCTTCCACACAGCTGCTCTCAAACTCTCACAGAGTTGGCCATCTGCAGTAGGTGACACTGTGCTTACTCACAGGGTCCAGCTCAGCCACCTGAGGGCAAACTGAGACAGCAAGGCCACTGCGTTGTCTGCACGGTGCTCTGCTGCCAGCAGGCACAGGGTAGCTTGAGTACAGAGCTGCATTCCAAGAGTCACAGAGCACCTGGATGGGAGCTGGTGCACAACAAACCAGTTCATTACTAACAGTGCATCAAGTGTAAACCTGTCTCTGAAAGCCTCTATAGAAATCCCAACAACTTAAGATTAAAAATAAAGGCAAAAAAAATTTTTTTTTTTAATCAGTCTACCCAACTTGTAAGTTTCAGGGATGCCAAAATAAAAACAGTATTTCATATCAAGTATGTATTCCATTAGCAGATCTAGAGCTATTTACCCTTTATAGCAAATTCAGTATATAGAATATTATTATGCTACTATATCCTAAAATAAGCAATTTTCTGACCTGTTGTACAAAGACGTGTAAGATCTGTACATGACAGGACCAGGGAGAGAGCTCAAACAAAGAACTGCTGATTGTCTTCAGGGCTTAATTGTTAGCAGGCTCGTAGCTCTGGCCACACCAACGAGCTGTTTTCAAGACAAAGCTCTGGGGCCGCACATGCCAGAGTTCCCAGTATTCCCAGAAGGCACTATAGACAGGACTACACAGGTTTGGCTCCTGCTGCACACGCAGTCCTCCAACATTACCCTTACAAGCTTGTATGGACTCTTAAATGACTACAGGTCATCAGGCCACACCACCAGATGAGACCTCTAAGCTTGATACCACGCAGGCACCAGCACAGACTGCAATAAGCATCACCCTTGTATTACTTCAGACGCTTTGAACTAGGAAAAAAATGGGCACAAAATAGGTATATTTAGGAATCCCAGGGCAAGCACAGAGGGCCCAGAAAAGGCCAGCAGCCAAACAGTACGTAAAGCAGGGGCAAGCAGCCGGTGCTACTTGGCATCTGATCCAGAGAACACTCCTCAGTATGGTTTCATTTAGTAGGAGACAGCTTTCTTGCCACCCAGTTATGCCAGTGACTGCAAATTACTCCAGTGACTTGCAGAACAGAAGCAGCAAGTACTGTGCTTGGTCATATCTGCTGACACAAATGAGTTCAGTGATGTCCTCAGAGATTCATTTAGATGTTTAAGATGATCTAATATCATCAGCTTCAAAATGTCAACGGTAAAAGACTGTCCTCAAGCATTAATTACTGTTACAGCCTTTATCCTACCCGATTTTTCAGCACCCCTTTGATACCAGGGGTCACAAGCTGCCTTCTGAATAGATCAGGCACAAGCAAGCAGTGAACTTTCCTTCTCATCTCGTCTGCATACTGATTCCTCAAGAGCAATAATGGAACATGATGCTCTGCTGATCAATGATTTTCTTTGCAACTGTAGGTGAGAATTTTTCTCTAGAAGGGTAAAAGGCTTTTCTTGACAAGTGCAAAGCCAGCTTGCATCATTTTAACAGAAATATCATAAGCTGGCATCCTGGAAGTTGATTTTCCATAGCAATTCCACAGAATTTCTGTTGTGGTATCAATTTCAGAGTTTTCTGAGGTTGAGTTTTCAACATTTACAGTTTATCAGCATCAGAAGTTTCCAAAAGCATGTGAAATTTCAGTACTTGTGTTCATCACACAACCTCAGTTTCATACAGACTGCTAAACTGTCTCATCACGATGCTCACCTTAGAGGCCTTGTAACTGTTCTTGTAATGTGTTTTTTTTCCTTTTTTTTTTTTTTTGTTAGAAAAGAGAAGCATTTTTCAAAATTATTTAGTAAATTCCAACAAACAACAGAACTTAATTTTTTTTTGCAGCAAGAATAAATAGCAAACTATAACCTTCAAGTTCAGGAATAACCCCATATTCCAGCCCTCCAAAACCACACGTGGCTCAAGAGCAGTTTACAAAAACTTGTTTCTACAGATGAATCAGGAGCTGTGCAATGTATAGCCACTATACACTCTCTGCACCACCACACCACCATTAAGAAGCTTGCAAGCCTTCAGAGGCCCCAAGCTAGAACAAGAGATTTAAAGAAACATCTAGGCTGTGCATCCAGGGCCAGAAGCCATGTGGGGTACTGACAAGGGCTTTTTGAGTGGAAATATACTCCCATACAGAAGCAAGGCTTCTCATTTACGTTGCTACCTTTTTTCAAGCATGTCTGAGACTAGCCTTGGAAGAATTTCCTATTCAGGGCAAAAATCAGGCTTGTAGATATTACATGCACAGAGCTCCAACCATGCACACAGCCCTGGAAACACTCACTCAGACCCACTGCACTGCATATACTACAAACAAAGCAGTGTTCTTCCCTTTAATGCTTGGTCACAGTTTAATACTTGATAAATCTTGTTCTTAATTCTTCCCATGGACGTTCTCAAGTGTGAGCACAGAGACTTGTGCTCATTCCATCAGTCCTTTTGTCCAGAACATAAGAAGGCTGCAGAAGCATAACTACTGAGCTCCTTGGAAAAAACACTGTTCTTTGGTTTCAACATTTCTCATACTAAGGATGAAAGCCTTGCCCCTCACATATTTTCAGTAAGCTCCAAAAATGACTCTATCACCCTTTGGGCCTCACATTACCTTCATGTCAGTCTCTCTTGGAATGTGATCTTTAAAGTCCTCAATAGAACTTACAAGGAAAGGAATGTGGTAGGATAAGACCTAAGAGACACAAACACAAAATGAGGAGAAAACATTTTCCAAAGTTCACGATCAGTTAGACACTACCATTATTTTACTGGATATATGTATTTTCGAAGTCATTTTATGCATATTAATTAGTTTATGATTTAAGACATTAAAGACCAATAAACTCAAAATCGAGCTGTTGGTAAGCAAACTGAAAGCAAGCTTTTAAAATGTACTAAACACGAGGAACACCAAGAGACTTGCTCAAACTAAAACCAGTGTTTTAATGCAATAGTTCTCTCAACAGTACCCAGAAAGTACTTTTTTTCTAGAGCTTGCAATTCAAGGTTTCAGTTATGAATCACTTGTCAATCTTTTAAAAACTGTATTTCTGAATAGTGAAGCTTCAATAGGTTCCTATTCCATTAAACTTAAATTATTCACAATATATTCAGTTGTTTCTTACATCTCTAAGTGCTTCCTGTGCCAGCGACCGGAAAGATAAGATTACACCAATAATCGTCATTCTCTTCAAAACACTGTCAACAGCTGAAGAGAAACAAGAGGAACAACAGTAAATAAAAACCTATTCACACTCACAAGCTCAATTCTTAAATATTAATGACAAAAAATACCAAACCCAATAAAAACAAGGAGAAAAAAATCATCAAAATACTGAAAATATCATGATACTGAAAGATCCGCATGCCTTAAAAAAGCCAACACAAACATGTGCTTCAGCAGGTTTTTAAATCTGAGTTGATGATGGGATTTCCAGTGGAAGACATTTCCAGTAAACCACTTTGACAAATGAAGCCTGTTACACAGAGATGACAATATTCAGTGCTAACACTAGTGCTGTGACTCCTTGAGGCCAAAACATACCACTAGAATAATTATTTGTTAAAAAAAAAAGTTAAATATGTTAATTATATTGTAAAAATCCTTTCAAATAATCTAACTTACTGCACACGGATCAGAAACGTGTCAAAAAGACCTGTGCTTCCTATTTATGTCTGTGCATTCACCCAGGTTATTGTTACAGCTATGTACTAACAGCTCTGATTAAAACAAATGATGCTAAAGCTCATCACTACTATATGACCTGTACAGAAATCTCATTTTGTCTGTAACTGGGAAGACTGGAATATTTTGAGAAGGTATCAGTGTATGAGCTCACATATAGAAAATGTGGCACAGACTTTGCTGCTTCTGTGAACTTCACAGAAAGACATTCTTTACAAAGAGGTTCTTTAGAAAAAAAGGATGAAAACAAATCCACATCTTTAGCAGGACCTTGCTAGTTACCCACATGATAATCTTTTGAAGAGCGCTGCCATCTGGTCTGGCTTGTCGAAGCTGGTCCTCATCTGTGTCAGAACTTCCACGTTCTCCACCACGAGTTTCTAAAGACAGGAAAGGACTCAGGTCAGCTATCGATTTTGACATGTTAACAGGATAAGTGCATGATTTAGGATATTTCTTCCCACTTTCTCTCTTATTTTCAGAGAAAAGCAAGGAACAAAGTAAGCTATAAAAGAAGCAGCAAACCAACTGCCTCCAAGAAACTGCAAATGTGCATGCACCTAGCCAAAAAACGAATTTCTACGCTGAAAGCCAAAAAGCAAGACAGCTCGCTGGTTTGCAGTGAAATCAAGTTGGGCAATTTTAAACCAGTCAACATATCAGAACTTGGCAGATGTGTGACATTTGAATTTCAATCCCTCAAAGCTCTTTAGAATGCAAGATTGGAGGCAATAACCCACATGCTGTTATTGAGTCAAGCTTTCAGCATCCCAAAAATAACTGGCATATTGGTTTAAGATTTAAAAGGGACAGGCTGGAATACAGTTCAAACAGTTAACTGAGGCCAGCTTGTTCCCCCTGCCTTGTCTTAACTCCAGATACAAAACCAGCACCTGGTCCCACTGTGGGAAGCAAAGCGTTGAACCCTACCCTTAATAAATTCCCCATTCCTATCCTCTTGGTGCTTCTTTCCCCCAAACACAGATGTTTCTCAGTGCTCTCTGCAAAGCCATCTGCATCTGAGCCAAGGAGATGAACATTTTATTACATTTTTTCCTCCAAATGTGTGGTCATGTGCACGTGGATCTACCTTATGTTTTGCTTATCCTTAGCAGTATCACAAAACAGATCTTGGAGACAATTTCAAGTTGTCTTTAAAAAAAAAATACACAGAGCTACAATAACAAACATGCTGATTTTAAGGAAGTACGACAACAATAAATGAACAAAGACAGCAACAACCAAAAAACACATCACTGTGCATTGCCAGGAGTTACCTAATTTAACCTTAAAGTCACACACAGCCTTCTCACCTGGCAAGCCCCATCCTAAAACCCAACAACTGGAATGGGCACAAAGAATCCACTGCCTTGTCCAGCTTAGTGTTGGTCACTTGGGCCAGGGTTGCTGCATCCTCTTGTGGCATCTGGCAAAGCAAGCACCCTCTCTCCTTTAAGCTGTGCCACTGAATAAAAGGCTTCAAACCTTGTTGGGCATGATACATCCTGAACAACTCAGCTGCTCTAACATCCACAATGTTTACAGAGAGAACAAGATCTTTGAGGGTGTAACCTGAGATGTATTGGAAAACTGCACTGCTAAGGGCCTGGTATGCTAATAATAGTATAACCAATAAATTGCTGGAGAAGTGGAAGTTTCATATAAGTACCAAATGTGCATTTTTAAAAAGCAGCACACAAATAGCTACAAAAACCTCATTATTGTAATCAGTGGTCAAATAAATTCAAGATGACAAAACCTGAGTTAAACATGGAAATGACATTAGAGGACCAAGTCATGAAAAGCCAATATATGCCTATTAATGACATCTTTATAGTATGATTATCCAGGGAAAGTAGCATATGTTATGAAAGTTATTAAATCATCACTCCAGAAAGAGTTAACTACATAGACAGCAAGTGCTTCTGTCATTGTCTTTAGAATACAGGTGCAACTAGCTTTGTTTATTTTGTATTGCACCAAGTCTGTGTTGAAAAACAAGAACTAACAAAAAAGCCCACAGCCCAGTAAGACTGCTCTCCATCTGAACTGAACAATGCACACTAACAGAAATGGAAAAGAAACTAAGTCCTTAGAGATGTCTGCAACTGTGTGAAAGGCACATTAGGGATTTTCATGCTAAGTTTTGGGAGGCAACAGACACGTGGAAGCTCTCTGCAAGCACCCTGAGTTCTTGAAAAGCATTTCTCCTCCCACTTAGCAGGCAGCAAAACTTGTCTCCTATCTTAGGACATCTGACAGAAATCAGTGGAGCCTGCATGAAGTCCTGCCCACTCTGCTATCGGAGAGTGTGCCACACAGCTGTGCTACACATGCAGGTGTGCTGCAAAATAAGGAACAAAGGCACAGCTTTAGCAGTCTGTGTGCTGCAGTCACTTCCCATGGATGGCACACAGCAACAGCTATTAAATATCCTGAAGGAAGCTGAAACACAAACCCACCCTTCTTCCCACCCACCAGTTCCCCAGGATTACCTTAAGCTCAGCAACCTGTGAAGAAATGTGCCACATCAGACTTTCACTGAGGAACTTCATGCCATATGGTCCCAGGAGTTCAGAGAGGGCTCTCATTTCTGAGAAACAAAACAAACTGTTCTACTTCAAACATTCCTTCTTCAGTTATTTGATGCTCATCATGGATCTAGCAATAGTGTTTTAATCACAAAACTGTTTAACCTCAGAACTGAATTTTAGATTTGAGAACTTGTAACAGAACTGAAGCAGCAGTCACCAACACACCGCACTTCTATTTCTGTACAACCCTGCTTTTACCAAAATATAGGAAAAATGAGCTATTTCAAGGCACAGAGGCAGCAGAAATAAAAAGAAATGAAAATATTCTGAAAGTCAACAAATGCTGCCTATGATAAAATGCTTTAAGAGTTGCTGTAATGCCAATTACTCAAGCATACTACAATTATCCCTCCCAAACATTCAGTAGAAACATCAAGCACAGTTTACCTGATATGTCAGAGTATTCCTCAGCATTAAATGTTAACTCATTTTCTGTTGGCAAATTCACAAATGCCTTCATAGCTGGAAAATAGGCTATGTGACCATTGCTGACCTGCCTTAGCAAGGTTTCCAAATACCTGAAGGGAAAGGGAAGAAGTTTTAGATGAAGGCACACGTTCACAGATACCTTCATACAGATGAAGTACACTTGTGCAATGAAGGAACAGCAAAGCTTGCAGATGTAACTTTTAGTTTCACAGTTCAACTGATATCTACATCATATTCTCCATGTCCCTCTAGGACAGATCAGTTTCACCGGAGACAAACTTTAAAGTGCTTTTAGCAGGTACCAGGAAAAGTAAACATGACAAGGCTGGACTTCAACAATTTCAAACACCAGTTCTCCAATACCAGATGTTTTAATTGCATAGAAGTAATACAAAAAACTCCTGACAAGTGTTGATACAACTACTTACCAATTTGTGTACAGACTGGTAATGGTTGGCTCACCATGACTATCTAAATGCTGGGTTTGCTGAAGCAGAACGTTGTTAAATACCCGCGTGATGTCAATCTGTACATAGTTCTCTATTGACTGGAGGACCGTCATGTAGGCCCTTACGCTGGTTAACAGCTCTGAAGGCTTTGCAATCTCCTGTGTTGCTTGATTATACATGGTCATTCCAACAATTGACCTTTTAAAAACAAAAAGCAGGAGTTACGTACAGGCCTTTCTTAGTAAAATTAAACAAAGTTGCAGATAGTAAAATGATTAACAATTTTATATTCGTGATCATGATGATTCCGTAAATAATGATGCTAAGATAAAGTTAAGAACAGACAAATGTAGGAAGTGATATGACTTTTTATTTTAAGA
Organism: Penelope pileata; assembly: GCA_013396635.1. Classification (NCBI taxonomy): domain Eukaryota; kingdom Metazoa; phylum Chordata; class Aves; order Galliformes; family Cracidae; genus Penelope; species Penelope pileata. The sequence goes on along the minus strand of WBMW01002410.1, from coordinate 111,129 downwards.
ATCGAGGTAATAAAATTTTCTGTTAGCATTGTCAGGTCCTGAGTTCTGATTTTCAGATTTCCCTTTCAACAGATCGACAAAAGCAAATACTTGAAATAATGCCAGATACTGTGCAAAAGAACTGTAGCAAGAGAGTCTTTATAAACACCCAAAAACAGGTATCACCAAGACCCACAAAATAAACAGGACTAGGAACACAGGATCAGGTTATTCAGTAGATGATATTAATTTCAATATATTTTAAAGAACTATAATTACATTTGCACAAACCTAAATGTAACTTCAGTGAGAATTTGACTTAAGAGCTTTGCAATCTACCTTAAAAAACAACTCTTATGTAGTAAGCACACAACAATTCTAATGCCAAACCAACAAATTGTTTATGAGTATATTTATCTTTACACTATTTCTTACTTGGTAAAGCGGATTTCCAGGTGAGACGTTAAATATTCTCTTGGGGTAAACGTGTGTTCCCAAACCACCATGTTGGGTACGTAATTGATTGAGAAGCAGAGCTCAGAAAGTGCAGTGTGCAGTTTGTCCAGGCTTTAAGAACATTCAAGAAGAAATTGAAAAATATATTTTATGTAGTGTAAGAAAATAATATCATGGCAAGCATACCTGCAATGGAAGATGCCTCAAGACCAGGTAGAGCTCTAACTCTTTCTTTCAACCTCTTTATCTGCTTTCATCAAGACACCATCCCAGCTTATCAAAACCCAGCACTTTAAGAACAGAATCCTACAGTTCCATACTGATCTGCATTATGCATACTAATGTGATATATGTGGTTTATGCATTTGTATACAAACACACACAACTTTCCCTCTGTATGTCAGGTAAGGTGGTAGGTTCCTTCTTCCCTGAATTGAGCAACGGAAGTAATGTTTGCTGCTAGGCAGTATGAAAACCCTAAAGTATGGGGAAAACAAATCTAAAGTTATAGATAAGTTCTCTTCCCTCAACTTCTCTAGTCAATTACAGCTCTCTGCTGCTTGGCTGTTGCAACTGTAGCAAAAACACTTCCTTTTCAGCAGTGCGCGTGCTTAGCCACTCCCAGACACAACACTAAACACTTATTGTCCCCTTGTCATAGCTTCCTTCCTCCTCTTACTTCTATCCCTCTACAATCCTGTCCTGTGATCTTTCCTAACAATTATCTCCTACCTTGCTGTTCTTCCTCCCCTGTCACCTCTTACATCCCAAACTGGATTTATTCATCTCTTGCTCTCTCTCCTGTGGGTCGTGTTCTTGCTTTTCCTACAGCTACTAACAAGAAAACCTCCCCATGCCAGCAGATGAAGGCAGCAGATTGCCTTTCAGCAGCAAGAACGTGTAGCCCAGCCTGTACACTATCCAGCTAACAGCGTTAAGCAAGGCAGAATCAAAGATGCCATCCATGCCTTGGACTCCCACTTCCTCAGTTGATAGGACAACACAGGAAACCTAACTACAGCATGAGACTGACCCTTTCTGGTCAAGAAAAGAAATGGCCAAGGTGGTTAGCAAGAGATGTACATTTCTACTACTCTAAACAAGAAATGTCAGTCTCTGTACAAGCTATAAGAGTACCCTATGCTCACAGACTAGAAAGTTGTACAGTCAACCTTACTGAAATAATATAAGCAAGAAGTAAAAATCACAAGCTTTGACTTGGGAATCATGGAGAAAGGAACAAAGAGGCGGCTTACTTTGTCACGACCAATCTGTTTTTTCTCATGCTTTCTACTCCTGGTTTCTCCCTTTCAGGTTCTCCTTTCTTCCCGGTCTGTTTTTTTGATTTCTTGTTCACTGCTTGACTGATGGTTTTGGCACAATGCTTTGGCAGCAACTAGTAGAGGGAAAGAAAAATCCCGCAAATTAAAATCCAACGTCTTAGCAGCCATGAGACAAAAAACAAGCATATGTGTAGGTGGAGACTTCCCATACGTAACACCTCCTTCAACTACTCACTATGCAATTTAATACAAGAAGCCTGCCTCTAAACCACTTTCCGCTTTATAAACAGAGCACTTCCTCAGGTCAAGGGTAAAGAGGTGAAAAGGAACCAGAGCCATAACAATTCAGGGAGTCAAACTGCCTAGAGAACCTCCAAGGGGAATTAAAGCAGACAAAACAGCACTCACCTGATCACTCAGCGTACACTGTTCTGTACAAATATCTGTGATAAGATTTCGAGCTTGCTTAGCCATTTCATCCAGAAACATGTTACACAAGGAAAGACTACGATCTCCAATATGATGCCGCTGTGAAAAACAAAAAAATAAAGTCTGCTTTCAGTTTCCTCTTAGTGCCACACTACTCAAAAAATGCACACTGTTCTGCAGAAAACTGGGATCAGTGTTAGAACTCACCATGCTATATTTAAAAAAAAAAATCTTTACTGTATTTTGCAAAAATTTTCTGTAAAAGGCAAAACAAATTCTTGTAAATAGGTTTTCAACTTCAATTTTGAACTAAATCTTCAGCATCCAATGCTCCAGGTTTCCGTGAATCTCAGATTTAGTACTGGTACAAATTAATGAAGAGAAGAAGACTATGCAACTCAAGCTACAGCAAAAGCACACAGAGTCATTCATACCCCAAAGAAGCCAGCAATGAAGCCCTGCTGCATACATGTCTGGATTCAGCTCCTTTGTCACTGGATCCCCACAAGTACAGCCTTCTGTCCTGATGAAATCCTGCTTTCACCACTGATGTTTACTTTGTAACAGCCACACTGCCACTCAGTGTACATAGTACAGTGAAGATTATTTTCCCAAAATTATAACAGCTACCGAGTGATACAATTCATACATTGAAATAAAACTTCTGCTGGCTGTGCTAAAATGGGCTTGCTGCAGCTGAATTCACAGGAACGAGCACACAGTGGACTTTGGCTACTGATTCCTCGCTGTTACTAGAATGGTTCTGAAAGCCACTTCTTGTCCTGAAGGGAAGTTTCCTGGAAACTTAGTAGTGGTCTAACATAAATAAAGTCTGCAGCTATTGAAAGCAAAGCGAATGGGGAAAATAATGCTATAGGCATATATGGAGATGGAGCTTTGCAGAAGAGGGTTTGATGTTTCAGTAAGAAAAACCCACACCATGCATACTCCAATAGATCTTTTGTACCTAATTATTTCAGATCAGCACTTAAGAATGAAAAGACACTTTCATAAGCACTGCACAGGACTGGCCAAGTAAGCCCCTGGAGCAATTCCAAAGTCAGTGGACACGCAGGAAATGTGCTAAAGGATCTATTTCATTACAACATAAAAATATAAAGAATTTCCCAAGAATCAAACCACTTGCTTTAACAAAGGATCAAGTTCTTGAAGCAGCACTCCACATTTTTCATTTCTTTTCCTAACCAAAAGGAAATACAGCAAAATGAATGCTTACATCATACTGTATATCACTTAGGGTTACATTCTGAAAGACTTACTACAGAAACACTGTAACAAGCCGAAAAGAATTCCCAACTTGCTCTTTCATTTTTCTAACCATGAGTTTATAAACCATTTAAAGAAAATCTGTTGCTTATAAATTTTAATAGGCATGCAGCATTTGTTAGCACCTACACCTGAATGACCCAGAGAAGTCATCTAACCTTTGTACCTTAGCTTAATCTCTCTTTGATGCAAAGCTAATAACACTCACTGCAGAAAACAGTTTTGAGATCCATGGACAAAGGACCACACAGTGAAACATTTACTCTTTTAACTTCCCTTTTTCACACTCTCCTTTCTTGTATCTTACACTGCTGCAGCAAATACCTTGCAGCGTTGAGCACCAGTCCTTTCTACTTTAAATGACAGCTGAAAATATCAAAGTATTTAAAAATTACCTCTTCTGGGCACAGCTCGTGGGTGCAGCTCATAAAATGAGTACAAAGCAGTGGGAATGCAATTGAGTATCTTGACTGAGAGGGAAGCTCCAAACACTGCTGAAACATCTTCTCAAAAGCACGACTATAAAAACTGATCAGAAACAGACAATTTAATGGAATACAAGCATTGCTTTGCTGCAAATGAAGTCTGCTTTGCACAAATCAAATATGCTATTAATGCCAGGTATGTAATTGCATCTTATACGAAAAACATGCATCATATTTTCCAAGAATTCCATTTCTTATCCATGTTATTTACATCTTTTATTATTGCATCATTTTTATTCTGATCTTTGACACACAGGCACTCCAAAACTTTGCAGCTTTTGTAAGAATTTGTTACAGAAGAATTTGCAGATGACCCCCGATCAATTAGGTGACTGCCTGAAGAATCTTCCTGACACATCTTCAGAAACACCTGTATCAAACTCATTCTGACAGAACACTATGACTTGCATTCCAGGGTTGCTTCTTTCTATTCAATCTTCAGGAAAAAAAACTCTTAAAAACACATGCACAAGAAATAAAGTACATTTGAGTCTCCCTTCCACGCAAACACGACAACGTGAAGGCTGGAATTTCACCATAAAATCTAGCCCCTGTCTATCAGTGTTTTCAGAGCACGTGCATGCTTCCCCACTGGAAACTAAAAAGTAAGAACCTAAACTGGGACTGAGAAAGTTTCTCAAGGAGCAGCATTTTCACACTGGGACTTCTGATGCTTTATTTCAACTACTGCTTATTTATCTGCTGATACTGCAACCATTCAATTACCTCAGCTTCAACAGTCACAGACAGATTCCTATCAGTCTGCTTCCTGATCCTGTTTTCACAGACCTCATCCAGGAGGTAGACATTTTTGATTTACTTTTTCCAAAGCAACTAATACTAGCAAACTTTAAAGGGAAAAAAAAAAGAAAAAGAAAAAAGCCTGCTACAAAAGACCATTAATACAAGTGGCAATGCAAAGCTAGCTCTTCCTGTTTGGGAACAGGGGAAGAAAGAAAAGGGAATCAACTGTTTCTCTTTTCCGGCACAGGAACTCTGAGTGGATCTTTTACAATTACAGTAGAACAAGTTCCATTTCATTTCCTTCTTACAAACATCACAATTGTCGAGGGCTTTATATAGCTTTACCTGAGGACCTGAGCTGCACAGACATAGAACTCTAACTGCTATAAGAGAAATTCTGATTCTCCCACTGAACTATATTCCTTTCAAGCTTATTAGTTAGAAGTTACACTTCCAAGAACAAACCAAACAATAATGAACAAAAATCTTCTACACTCAGATTAATAACTTACCAAAATATAGAAAGATCTGAGGTTTCAACCAACATCTCCACCAAAGAATCTACCATTTTTGTGTGGAAAATGATTGTGTTCATCATTTTTCCTAGCTCTCTGTGGTCTGCAAGACCAAGTGAAGCTTTAGAAACACTGGTGTAGGCCTGGAAAAAAAACAAGAAAACAAATTGCATCTACTGCTGCTTTTTTGCAAAATACCACTGCTATTGTCCAACATAAAGGTTAAGTACTGATTATGCTGTGTGCAGAACACCTGTTTTTAAGGACTCTGTATAAACTATTTTATCCTTCCACTGTAGTTTAAGATATGCAAAGTGCCCTTCAATGAAGTCACCAGATGTCTTGAGTATGACAGCAAGGCACAGATAAACCAAGGAAGGAAAGTATTGACAAAACGTGTGCACCAAGTTTAGAGAACCTGCCCCTGCTCCTTTCAATAGTCAGGTTTTGCTACAAGAGGAAGAGCATGTATTTCAAAAACATAAGAATAACATGTCTGTCTAACACTGAGACAACTCATCACCTAAATAGTACTCCCCCTTTATTAAGCCAACTGGAGACACTACAGCTGCAGTGCACAGCACTGATCTCACTGGACATTATTTTTGCACTGAACAGTCTCTGCCTTCCCTGGGCTGGGCAGGCTGAATCACACTCTGTACAGTGCACAGCTGCCAAACTCCTCGTCCTCAGCACATGCCGTTTTCAAACTGTCATAAATCCTCCAAAGAATTATTTGCAAAAAGCATGCAATGCAAAGGTAAAAACAAAGTTACATCAAAACATGGCTAATCATCTGCGTATTTGTTTGATTTTAAATGGTGAGGAGTAGGTTATCCTTACACAGCCTGTCATCCACTCCCAGTGTGAGAGTAATCTGAAAGAGCCATAATTTATTACTAGCTTGAAACCAAAATGTGCTTTGAGTTAAATGTCATGCAGATATAGAGTCTTACCTGCAATCTAAACCAATCTAATCTCATTCCTCTGAAGTCAAATACCTCTCCATCTTCAACTGTAAGAGGGAAAAGAGAAAACTTTTAGGGAAGTAACTACAGCAATTCAGAAACACTAAATCAGATCTTTAAAAAAAGAAAAAAAGCAAATCTAAAGTACTATAAAATTACTTGGGCATTGAAACTCTTGATTTTACCCAATAATTTCAATGCAGCACAACCACGTTAACTGGAACAGAACTGTTTAAATGTGTGTAATGTGCCTGCTAAATCAAAAGCTGGAGTTCTTCCAATAGTGTTCTTCAGAAACCTTCTCTGTACAGACCTGCCCAGGAAATGGGACAGAACAAGGAGTAGATATCATAATGTAAGAGAAACGGGGAAATCAGCTGAGTTTATGCAAGTTATCTGCTACTCCTGATTGCACAAAATAAAAAGCCATGAAGCTTTCCAGAGGATCCTTTCATTTGGTTGCCACTTTCCCCAAGCTGATAGGAGCAGACTTACCTTGCTTCACGCTTAGTGAAGTCATCGTGTTTACAAAGGAGGACATGATGATTGATTCATCCTCTGGGCACACTGAAAGATTCTAAAATAAATAGAGTTACTATGATTAGTATGATAAACTTGATTTATAAACGGATGTCAAGACCCTTGACAAATTATCAGCTGTAATCTGAAAGATGTTTTATATACTTTACAAAAAGTAACTTAATCAATGGAGTATTTTGGATAATGTCATTTAACAACTTCTGTTCCTTAACTCATCGGTTGATGATAAACACGTAAAGAAAAGGTTGCTTCCAAACCAACTTAGTCTCAAAATGGAAAAATCTGTCAGTTAAGATGACCACACACTTTCAGGCTGCAGTCATTTACAAAATGGACATGGAACATTTTCCCATTGTATAACAGACACCAAACATTTTTCTGACCTCTACAGGCACCTGATCTGTCTGCTCAGAAAACTTAGCCAAGACAGAACATAACAGAGTCCTGACCAGCATCACTTGGCTTCCCACAGAACCATCTATCAATAGATTTCTACTAACACTGACTGGAACGATTTACAGTACCGTAAAGATGGTCTGTCAAGTTTAGAGATACTACCAAATGCAACAGCTTATGAAGAAGCAGTTTCAGCAGTTGCTAAGATCATATTTTTGTTGAATAGAGAGTTCACATCGTTACAGATATGACTGACGTTTTTAGCATAAAGATTGAAAAAATCCAAATGATCAATCTTTTCTGTCTAGTCTGGTATTTGATACTTGTTATGAGTTAACTACAACTACGTTGAAGCCACTTTTTATTTTTTCCCCTTTATTTCAGTTTGACACTACGGATTATCTTACAGCTGACACATTTATGCCATTTGCATAGCATTCAAAAGCCTTTCACTAAATCTAGGAAGTCATCTTGGGCAACCTGGTCTAGTGGGAGGTGTCCTTGCCCATGGCAGGTGGGTTGGAACAAGATGATCTCTAAGGTCCCTTCCAGCCTGAACCATTCTATGATTCTATGATCTCTCAGGAACTGATGATAAATCTAAAAGACATCACATTCTGTCACCAATATGTCTATTAACATATAAGTACATAGCTACAAGCAAAGCAAAACATAAATACAGTTTTATATTAAAAGTCAAACCAAGGATTCAGTTATATTTAACAGTTTACACAGCAGTAACATAAACCAATATTGAAATTTTGAAGAATTTGTTCAAATGAACAGCAGAGTATCTAAGTTCCACCTTCTGCTCATTGATGTACTACTTGAAGCTTGAAAGTTAGTTTTGAAAACAACAGAAAAACTTAAAACACAACAGAAGCTTATCCAGTTTGAGTAGCTCTGGGTTCACAAAATGTGGGCTCCACCTAGTGGTCATTAGGAAATCTAATAGAAACAGTTCAGGAATCCTGACGTTTATTTTCTGCTCAAAAAGGAAAACAATTTTGACAACGGAGAGCTGACTGATGCTACACCAACCTGTCAGATCAGAAGCTCCCCACTGCAGATTCACTTGCAGTGAGAAGAAAGGTAACAAAGGAAACCACAGTAAAAGAGTCCCTGATGACACCTACAACAACGTGACTTCACGTTTTGGCTTAAGCACATCAAACTACCCTAGTTGGCCATTTTTTTTTCTGGGAGCAACCAGGAATGCAGAGTCACAACTGTTGGCTTGGACAACTGATCCTGTCATTTGGTTTCTCAAATACTCAGCCTACTTCTTCAACACTGACACTGAACAATTCAGAGAGTGTATTAGAAAAGGATACCAACGGATTCTAGCTTCTCTATCTCATTTGCCACCATTTATTACATGACACAGGGCAGATTTTCCCCATCACGTCAGAAAAGCAGAATCATGAAACAGCATTAAGGGCATTATTCAGACAGCACTGTTGTTTTCTAAAGATTTCAAAGAAGAAATGTCGTACATAAAAGAATCACACTAAGCAAGATCAGCTTGGTGCTACTGCAAGCACAATTACTTTTTTTTCCCCTCTCAAAAGCAGAACTCTATCACACTTAAGAATAAAGCCAACAGAGGCATTCCTGAAAATGTTAAAAGGAACCTCAGGCCCCTAGGAGAAGGCTTTCAAGAAATTCTTGTCAATCTCCAGAGCCTAATATTAAAACAAATTACAGTTTTCTCCTTGAGGAAAAAGTTAGCTTAATGGTTTCTAAATAGAACACTGCTTAACAACATTTCAGCATTCACACAGCAACCAAAAGCACAGCTCCAAATCCCAGAATGGAACAGTAAGCTCAGACACGTTGCCTTATTCCGTAACATTCATCGAAACGCACAGAACTGGAATACGTTTCACGAAGACATTTTGGACAAAAAGCTGTTTTTCAAGCACCCTAAACCATGGTGTTGCCATACCTGAACAATTTTTCAAGCACCCCAAACCATGGTGTTGCCATACCTGAACAATTTTTCAAGCACCCCAAACCATGGTGTTGCCATACCTGAACAATTTTTCAAGCACCCCAAACCATGGTGTTGCCATACCTGAACAAGCTCATTTAAGACCACGGCATCAAAGCCGGACAGATACTGCACGTAGTATCTCTGCATCACTGGTCCATATTTTCGCACGTGTGCTCTGAGCTCCTCCATGTAGAAGATTAGCTCAGCTATGTGCCTGTGCAAAAAGACAAGGAAAACATTACAGATATGAGCTATGGAAAATACTAAAGAAGATTTTAATCAGTGGAATGCTTCCCGTGGGGATTTGCTCCTAAATCTCGCTTTAAAAACTATTATTTACAGGTAATTTTCCTATTAGAATATTATCTCATATTTTACAGTAAGTTTACATAAGAAATTTTCTCTGTAAGGTAAAATCCACTCAGTAGGAAACAAATTAACATGACCCCCTCATGGTAATAATCCTCAAAGGTTTCTGTAACTACCCATGATTTTCTGAAGAAGCCCTTTAGTAACACTCAATTTGAAAAAAAAAAGTGCTTATGTGGTTAAATCTGAAAAACAGAATTGTAAGAATGGCTTATCTGAGCTCAAGTCAGTGGGCACCGCACAGAGGATACTTCAGCATTGCTCAGTGGGTAGACGTGAATAAACTAAGAATTGTCAACACTGAGCAATGTTCGACGAGTAACACTACCAATATTCCAACAGCTGCAACACAGCTAAAACTGAAAGCTGAAAATGCTCCCTTGGTTGTTAGACTAACAGCTTCTTGGATTAAACCCAGCACTATGTAAGAAACAATCAGATGGCTTGACAAACTTCTCCAACAGGCATTTGAGTTTGATGGACCAGCTTCGCTCATGTTTTACCTATTTAAACAAGGCCAAGAACACACCGAGCTAGAATTTAAAGTTGATTTTTAAAGCTAGGATTACAGCACGTGACATGGAGACGTGTTACCAGCGAGTGTTTTGATCCTCAGGTTGAAAATCAGACTGAGTAATTGTAACAACAACTGACCCCTCAAACTTTGATCCAAGTGTATCATCTGGGAAACTACTATAACAGCCACCTTTATTGTTACTCAGAAGCGGTACACAAAAAGATTCCTATAAACATTTCAGAAAGATAGCAGATTGACCTGTGGGACCTCCACCTCTGGCACCTAGACCAGTCAAGAAAACCCAGGTTTTCCTACTTCAGTTCTAGAAAGGGCCTTGTGATTGCCACTTGTCAAGTGGATACGCTTTCAGACCTCATTCCCAAGATTGAACTGCTGTGCTCACTTATCCTGAGAACAACGCACGGACAACCACTGCTCTTATGCCCACTCACATCCCTACAGTTTCTTAATCCCATTTCTCTTTTTTGCCTCCTGTTTCTGATGATGCTAATGCTGTATTATACAAACAACCCTTATCTGATTTAAAAGACAGCTTTACATCCTGCAAATCAATCTTATTGACAGTTTCTTTCCCCCCTACATCATTAATTTGTTCAGTGCAAATCAGTAACAACGACTATACAAGCTTATTTTTCTGGTTGTTTTTTTCTCCTTTCTAAGAGGAAAAATACGCATAAAACTTTTCACAAAATCATTTTTAATGATAAACAAATCTTCTGCAGAAAATGAATTTTTACCAACAGCCCTCCAGTTGCTAACACAATAAATACCTCCACTTCTCTGTTTTGATGGGAAGATCAGGATTGTAAAGATTTTCTGAGTAGTCCCAATCCTTTCACCAAGTTACCATCTCCTGATATTTCCTTGCCTCCAAATGTATTTCCTCCAGGAAGTTCTAGCAAAGATTAAAGCTTTCCCATAAAAAATTGTTCACGTACTTATCTATGAAATCATCTGCACTCTTCTTCGGCATGTTATCTGCGTGACGAAGGAGCCAAATAATTTCATCCCGAGCAAAGGACAATGCCATAAATACAAAAAGTGCCTGAAAAAGAAGAATTATTCTTAAGATATATACAACAACTGGACACCTTGTACACACTAAGAGGCAACTAGTCTCTAAAACAATCTTAAAACCTAAGTGGGTTTTGCCCTCCACCAGGTGCGCCAAATGGCCCATTATTGTCAACGCACAAACCATAACGTTGTCTGAAGATGAAACACAAGGAGTGTGATTACCTTGGGGCCCAGCAGGCCTGGCTGATCAGACAGGACAGTAGCCAGTTCCTTGAGTGCAGAACGTAAAAACTTGCGTCTCTCTCTATGCATTGAACCGCTGCAAAGCAACAAAACAAAACATCATCCAACATGCTAATCACAGACACTTGTCCAGACATTGAAAGCCCAGCTCCTATCATACCAACTTCAAAAATGGAGTGTTTCCAAGTAGATGATTCATGTGAAATTGGCACCTCCATCACCCAGGCTGTATATTCCCAAGGAAAGGTTAAATCTAAAAACCAAAGTCTTCTGCTCTAGTGATTTGCATGTGACTTCACTAAAACATTTCTACTTAATCTGCATTCACATTAAGTAACTAGACAGAAAAAAAACCAAAAAAAACTAGAGAATACATGAACTAGAATCTTTCTCTATGAAAATCTGACAGATAATCTAAGACTTGGGAAGTTAAATTGGTAATGGCATCCTACTAAGCAAATCCAGAAAAAATCAACATGTGGTCTCATTTGAAAATGCACAATTAAGCTGGGATTCAACAAGCCCTGTTTGTACAGTCTTTGTGACTTCACTGAGAATTAAAAACAACACTAAAAACTGTCAGGAAAACTCTTTAAGACACTTACGCGTGTGAAACAGCAGCTTCTTTACACTCTCTGATGTCATTGATACGCTTGTTGTAGCTGCAACAGAACAACTCGATATTGTAAACAGGGATCAGTAGCACAGTTTAGCAAGAGTTGGGACTTGCAAGGAACTGCAATTCCAAAGCAAGCAGGCTACAGCAAAAAGCTCAGGCAAGACTTCTTTCCATGATAAGATCTAGATGCTAAAACTGGATACTCAAGCCAAAACCACTCCCTACCAAAGTCCTCCTGCTGTTCTCTGGTGAAGAACTTCATTTCTGCCTGGGTTTTCATAGGGTGCACTGCAGAAATCGTGACAAATGCTTCCAACTTTTCAAGCACACTGCATTCATGACATCATTTCTCCTCCCTATATTAAGATTTGCGGGCAACTTTAAACATTTGCCATTTCAGGGACTGATTCACCAGAAATTTTCAGAACGAAGAACAAGAACACCATGACAGTTATGAATCAGGCTCCTGGAACTTATACATTAAAGAAACAGTTGAAGATACTACGCAAAAATTTTTTTGTATTGATTATCAGTAAGTGGAGCCTTATATGATGTAGAATTGACATTTTCAGCCTAGTTCTTAAACAAACGATACATTTTTAATAGATAAAAGGGAGAAAAAGAGAATGGGAACTTACCCTCGTATGTTTACAAACAGGTCTTCTGCAGCTTTGTGAATATGGAATACTTCATCTCTAAACAGAGCCAAGCAGGAGCTGCTTTGAAGTGCAAGTTTCCAAAGGTTCAAAGCCGTAGCGTCACTATTTAGGACTCCATGGCACAAAATAAATCCAACTTCAGAAGTTCACATCAATGCGTGTCACAAACAAGATGCACAAAGACAGTAAGAGAACAGTCAGATAATTAGGCGTTTTCTCTTAAATTGGTCAATTAGTTTACTGGCAAACTCTTATTTAATGGAAAACATACTTATATATATGTGAAAATACTCCACACTTGACTGTAGTAGAGGAATTGTATTTTTTTTTTTAACAAGTTACTTGATACTTATACAACAACTACTTGTATCAGAATTACTAAAACCTTCATTTTTAGTCAGTGTCCAGAATAAATTTTTGACAATATATTCCAGCATAAGCTGAATTCCAGCTGCACTACACGTAGAAGTGTGATACATACCACTAAACATTCTCTATAATCTTTTGTATGGTATAGAAAAACAAGCAGCCTGTTAAATGTTATTTTATTTCTTAAATACAACCACGAGCTGTTTCAGATGTTACTCACAAATGATCCATTTTTCCATTGCATCCAGAGAGAGGTATTCACATGGCATCTGTTGAAAAAAAAGAAAATTGCAGCAAACTAATTGTATTCAAGGCAATACATTTCACGAGAAGCACAGTCTAGAGAAGGGGACAAACAGTCTTAAATGCTGGTGAATCGTGGAACACTGCTCCTGATTACTAAACAAGTCACTGCTTCATCCCTTCAGAAACCAGGAGACTGAACATTAAATGAGCTTCCATACTTGTCAATACCTTGAACAAAGTAAATTCCGACATTGCATTTGAGAACAAAAGGCTTCTGATGCGTGCCAATCACAGCCTGACAACCGCCTGATCTCCCCCCCAAAAGATGAACACTCATATTCCAGAGACAAAAATTGAAAACAGTATTTTAAAGGATGCAGCGGTTCTGATATTCAGTCTGTTGGCCCCAATCCACCTGAGAGCACACAGGATTCCTTCACTCCACGCTGTAGCAGTGCAGCAGAAAATCTTTCAATCATCAAATACTAGAAATGAAGGCACAGGCTAATGCAACAGAAGCATTTCCCTGTACAAAAGGATGCAGCTTTCCCAACTAACCTGTTTATTTCCCTGATGAAAAGCCTCGTAAAGTTTACCAAACAGAAAACAAACCATCCCTGCATTATGTTACAGAAAACCTTGCTTAACTTTATCATATAAATGAAATTAAACGGCCGTACCGTGTCAGACTGTGCAGGATTAAGCATGGTACTGGGTGCACTGATGAGGCTCAGGAGTTGTGCGTTTCTCCACTGGTCAGCTGAGAGATTTCGTCGAGGATAGACCATCTGGAGTGAAATCAGAGCATCTGAAAGGGACTGAAAAGGAGACAAATCAAACCGGTTAGAAGCTTCAGTAATGCAATAGCACATGAGTCTTAATTCACAAAACGATCAGAAATTAAAAGTGATGCCAACAGCTACATACTGGAACTGAAGTTCAAAAACTGCCATAATCCAAGCACAAGAGAAACTAAATATCCTTTTATTACTGGTGCCATTTTATCGGGATTACTACTAATAATCACCAAAATATTTTAATGAAATAGTTCTGAAAATTAATCTGAGGTTCAAACCTACTGTGCCTAATTCATTTCACATCTAGAAGACTATTCTAGGCTGCGGGAAGGATGAAGAGAAGCAGGAGATTTTCACTTGGATCTGTGTAATTACAGTTATAAAATTCTCAGTTTGGAATTAGGGGACATGAAAAAAGCAGTAGGGGATAACAAATCTGTCATGTACAACTGAAAGCTGTTCATTATTTATTCAAGCATCCCAAGTATTTTGCTAATCCCTTCCCTGCCACTCTGCCACTTCATTTACTATGGCCCTCCCTCTTTGCTAGCAAATTATTATTATTTGGAGCAGACACTAGAGGAGCATCTTCCTAACAGATAAAGCATGTCCAAGCAGGTCTGGCCCTATGTGCCTTTTTCCCGTCTTCTGCACCAACACTGGTTCCTGCATGAGCCCTCAGGGAGCCAGGCCTAAGCATTAAGTCAGCAGAGAAGTTCACTCAAGCAAAACAGGAAAAAAAAAAGAAAAAAAGTTCTCTGCTGAAGCTAATTTAAAGGGCTAAACAACTGTCAGGGCTACTGCAAAGTTGTGGGATGATGGAAGAACAACTCACATGGGCAGTGCTGTGACAGTTTAACTGCAGTACGTATTTGTGCAGCCTGCAGGGATCCTTGACCCCAATTTATACCTCTAGCAGAGAATCAGAAGAAGAAGAGAAATTGGACTGGAAAATGGCTTTGAAAACATTTCAAGGGAAAGGATGGGTCCATTATTAAACGTAAATGCATAAACTAAGATGGTACCAAAAAGTGAAGCATCTTTGCTACAACGTGCACAAGAAAAGGTGAAACCAGTAAATCAGATCCTTAGCAACATAAAGTCTTAACAAGACATGAATCAGGCACAGGAAATCATAACAAAAGAAAGATTACTGATTATTTAGATAAATAAGTATTCAAAAATAATTCAGAGTACTACTTAGAGAAGTATTAGGAAAACTCTCAACTTCTAGCAATTATCTTCAAAACTTAAAGAAATAAATAAAATCTCAAGAGGACTAGAGAAGGGAAACACAACCACTACCTAGATTTCAAAACATGAAAAAAAAAAAAACCTTAGAAACTTCAGGCAATGAACTTGAAGTCTTAAACTCTCGCCAAAAACTTCAAAATGAGTTGTTAGGCAAACAATTTGCAAACACCTAGGAAATAATGCCTTGATAAATGAGAGTCATCATGGGTCGCTCAGCACCGATCACATCAAACAAATCTCGTCTCCTTGGTCAGAGCAGCAAGCCCAGCAGACACATGGGAAGGGATCAACAGGACACGTGTTGACTGTGTCAAGGCTTCTGCCACTTTTCCCTGGTGTTTGTGTATGGAAACACAGCCTAGATAAGGTAGCACAGGACTGGTGCACAACCAGTTGTATAAAAACACAAACTTAAGAAAAATAATGTACGAAAGAGGCTAGAGGCTCCCTGACTTGGTGAAGTCAACAGCGCAAGGCACACAATGCCAGCTTTGCACAGAAGAGATATTGTTCAAGAGGCAGTGGTGATCAACTGTTCCCCAGGATGCCAGGTTTAAGGACAATCCAAAGCAAGAACCCCCAGGTTACAGAACAGAAAGAGACACTCAACTGGGACAGTAAACCAGAAAAAAATGGTTTCTAAGAATCTGCTTCATTTCAAGCTACAAACCAAAACAGAACACAGAACAGCTATACCCAGATGAACCACAACTGGTTTTTAAGCAATTTTTACTCCTTAGTGAATAAGCTGGAACCTTACCAAGGTGCCATAGCATTCCTGTATTTCTATAGCTTTCATTTAATAGGGTATTGATCTCCAGCCCCAACCACCCACTGCAAACAAGATGTCCTGTAAAATTTATCCCTAAGAGTCTCTGACAAAAACTCTTGCATGTTGTCTTTCTCATCTCTGCTTCTCTCAATTAAAGTGACTGTGTTGCTGTGACAAGTGGTTACGTACTTTACTGTGAGGCACAAATTCCTCCATCATTTTCTTTAAAGGATTCTCATAATCCACAATCATCTGGCCAAGGCGTGGATACTCTCTGTCACTAAAAACAACAACAAATAATTCAGTCAGGCGTCATTATTTATTATTATTATTACTTTACCTCTGTGACAGTTTCAGAGGCCACCTCTGAACGCACTGCCCTGCTCTTCAGAGGAGGATGCAGACGTGGAGCACCCAGATACGTCACCGTCATCCCTTCACTGCCATCACGCAATTACTTAAGCGGTATTCGGGCCTCTTCCTCCAGCACAGGCTTTAACCTTGATTGACGTCGTGGCTGCTGTGACATCCATTGAGCTGCCAGTGGCCCTCAACACAGACCGCTTGCTATGATGGATCTGGCATCAGAGGGCTGCCCTGCTCCCAGCCGCTGGGCAGCCCCGACCACGGGTGCTCGCGGTGCTTCACTTGGGGCTTGCTCAGCACCTCACAAACCAGCCCCGAGTTCTCGACCAGAACGACAGCACACCACGCAGCAGGAGCAAAGCATCTTCAGTACCTGCAGAGAAGCCCTACCTAGCTATCTCAAATGACAAAGGAACACTGTGAAGGAAAAAAATGCAGCATACAATGTGATCTGGAGAACAGAGAGCCATTGATAGAGATCTGTGGTAGCCTATTAATAACACGGCGCTAGGCTTGCACCTGGACTCATTCCACGCGTATATTAATCATGTGTGGTTTCTATAACGAGCCCAGTGTGCTGCCACAAGGTAGGGCACCCCTGTTCCCACAGGGCAGGTTGAGCAGCCCCGCCAGGCTGACAAAGCACTGCTTTCTGCAAGCAGCCTGGAGCCGGGTCCCGACCAGAGTGAGGTTCTCAGGAGGTAATAAAACACCAAGGAGATGCTATCGAGTGGATTTGGAGCGTTTCATTCCCTTGAAAGTCAAGTCGACAGCTGATTTAAAGTTTCCAGCTAGGTCATACAAAAGTCAACAGCGGCTGCATCCAGCCAGGTTCAGAGTTTGAATATTTATGGTGTCAATCTGAAATCCAGATAACCACAAATAATCTAAACCCATTAACTCCCCCCCCTTCCAGAGCAGAAAGCTCTCTGGACGTTAATGCCCATATTGCCAGGGTTACTGTGGGACCGTGTGCAGAAAGTTGCTTTTTTTTTCCTCTCTCTCTTTTTTTTTTTTTTTTTTAAGTAAAGGTTATTATGCACTGATGGCGACGTGTCAGGCAGTTCCCGCCACCAGTGCCTGCCTTCCAGGAAAGCTGGCACGGGCACCACGTGGTCGGAGCGAGTTGGAAGCACCGAGACGCTGAAGCGCTCGGGTCGAATCCAGCCCACCAGGGAACAGGCTGATAAATTGCAGTCAGTGCAGCACCGCGGTGCAGAAGTGCAAGGTAATGACATCAGTGCTGGCCGGAGCTGCCTGCAGCACAGCCCCAGGAGCAGGCATGCACCTCTCTGGGAGCACGGCACCGAGGAACTGCCCTCACCCAGGGGATGGAGCAACCCCACTCCTTCGTCCTACAGCAACTGGTGGGAACCATTCTTTGTGCTCCATCCGCAGAGGGATGGACGTGGGTTGGTGTGCCCCAGAGTAGGGTGCTGGGTCACGTCATGGGTACAGCAGTCACCCAAGGAAGGCTGGGGATGGGGTGGGATGGCAGAATGTGCTAAGGAGGGGGAAAAAAATAGCACAGAGTTCCTTCTCTACCCACCTGCTGGAGTAAGCTGGGACATAACGTGACCGGGACATGTTGAACCTCTGGGGGGGCCTCCTGGTGGCATCCCACCACGTGCAAAACACTCCAGTGGGCTGGAACAATGGCTCTAACCCTTGTTAGAACAAGGGCTTCACGAACACCAGCCTGCTGTAATACCCCAGATAGCAGCCATCCCGGGAGGGCTTGGCACACCGCCTCCAGCCTCTCTGCAATTGTCCCCAAAGAAATTGGCCTTGGCACTCTTAGTGGCACTTTTGCATGCCATTGGCAATCTGGATGGCCACCCAGTCTTTATGGCTCCTCCTCGCCTGCAAGAAATAAGTGTTTCTTCTGTGTGGAACAAGGAGTTGGACTCGAGGATCCTTACGGGTGCCTTCCAGCTGGGGATGTTCTATGTTTCTATGGCTCAGGAGCTCTCTGTGGGCAGGTGGGCACACGCAGCCCAGGAACTGGGAGCAAACACCTGCACCAGCACGCAGGCCGTGCACGAGCAGCGGCATCCCAGATTCTGACATGGGACGTGCAGTGACAGGAACAGCCCCACACAGATGTGTGCTGGAACAGATCTGCAACACATCTGCGGGCGCTTGCCAGAACCAGGAGCGGCTCAAGGCGTTTGCCAAGAGCTGGGACTCGCTGAGGCAAGGCCGTGGTACCGCAAGCCAAAGGAAGCAGCAGGGTGCTGGCAAGAAGGGCAAAGCGCCTTGAGATGAGAGCAGGACCAGAGGGAAGCGAAGGGGTTATTCTAGCAAACAGCTTCCTATCCAGAAACATCCCCCTAAAGCCCAGACCGAGCTTTCCTCTGCTGCTGGAGAAGAGTTAGTGCCCCTTGGTGAGTTTTAGGAGGATTAGTACAAGTATTAGAGTTAAAAATAGGCACGTAGCTGTCTTCGTGGACATACAGGAACATGCCTAAATATAACATTCATTTCCATATGTCATCGGAATGGCTGTTTAACAGCCAGGGACTGAAACAACGTGAAATGCAGCTCTCCCACCACCTCAGGTGGACAAGGATCAGCCCCACACCACCGACCCAAAGCGGCTCCGGTGAAGGAAGGCAGCACAGCTGCTGAGGGCTGGCAACACTTTGCTTTTCCACCTACATTCAGGTGCAAAGCTCTGGTGAGGCTGCTTTTAGTGCCCCAGCTCCCAAGCAGATTTGGGAATGGTCTTCGCTGCCATGATGTTGGGTGTTACAAATTGCAGCAGTTCTTTGGGGCTGTTTTAGGTCCCAGGACACAAGCAGAGACTTGGAGGTGTGAGCAGGTAAGGCAGTCGAAGAGGAAGGAAGGCAGAGATTGTGCAGCAGTAAATCATCCTGCACAATTGTGAAATTACGTTGAAAATTGATTCACCTGAGAGAAAGGGGAAGTTTGTTCCCTCTGTCGCAATAGCAATTTGCAGTGTTGATGTGTGCCTCTATTTTGACAGATCTGCGGGGCAAAGTCAAGCGCGAGTGGGTGGCGGAAGTCATTCGGGGTGATAATGAACAAACAGTAATTACAAGGCAAAAAGGGGAATTGGCTGGATACCTCAATTATGCGTTTCCAGGTTTTCTAAACATTTTGCTAAACAAGTATTTTGTCTTCGGAAAGGAAAATATTGCCGTGTGGTTGGAGTGCCACCGGAGGAGCGCATGGAAATGGTGACACAAGGAGGGCAGCACGTCCCATTTCTTTTGGGATTGTCAACAGCTAGGAGAGGAATTTCCCTGTGCTCTCCCCACAGCACCAGGGTTCCTTGCTGTGTTGGGCTGGAAACAAAGCAGAGCAGTGATGGGTTGATGGACTTCAAGCTTCAGCCCCAATGCTGGATGCTTTCCTGAGTGCTTGCAGAGGGTTGGGCAACCCCTCAGGTCTGGGAGAAGTGGCTGCCAAAGCACCATTCCAGCCCTATTAGAACAGGTCACCTACTTGCTCTGTATTTTAGCAAACCGTTGGTGGCAAAAGGCTTTTTTCCTTAAAAATGAAAAGGTTCTACTACAACTTATATTAAAAAAAAAAAAGAAAAAATGCCACCCTCTAATTCTTAATTTCTATGTAAAGCAAATCCTTTGGATTCAAAACAAAGCGCTCCTTCTAGAGCTAAACTAAAACGTTTCAACTTGCCAAAAATTTCTTCCCCAAAAGAGACTGTTTCAGGTCAAGCCAAAACATTTTTCGGACCTGCCAGCAAATTTAGCAACACAATTCTTTGTGCCACTGTAATTAGTATGAATGGGCTTCCTTAGCAGCATTGTTTCAGGAGCAGCTGTGCTCCTTTGATGAATACCCATATTTTTGTATGTCACATGCATTTTCCATGGCCTGTTTATAAAATTTCAAATCATACAGTCAGGGAGCAGAACAGAAATAATATCTGCCGACTTGGGCGATTAATCACAAGCCACAAACAAAGGGAGAAGACAGGGCTCTTGTCGTGGGACACTGGACAAGGACTCGCAAGACCCAGTTTCAGTTCTTGGCTTGGCCAAAAGTGAGCTGGGCGAGGGAGAAACACTTTTCACTGGCAGGCAGAAGTACCCAGAGATGAAACCACTTGCCAGGTCGTCTGTTTAAATTCTAAAGCTTTTCATCAAAGGGCTCTGTGACCTACTCAGCTGCTGCGGGAGCAGGTAAAAGCGTTCCAGGGCCGTGCACGCACGCTATGCATATAACCAGGCAGAAATGCAAATTCAGGAGCATCAAAACACTTTTCAAATCACTCCTGACTCCTTCACATCGAAGGCTCTTCACACTGAAATGTTTTAATTCTGCAAAATCAAAACGTCTACTTGCAATATTTCTCAGAGCCCAGCAGCCCAGCTTTCCTCATCTCGAAATTCTTTCTGCTTCAAATTCAATTAAAATTGTATTTCAAAGGAGGCATTTCAGTGACAGCGCTTATTACTAAATATCAGCAAAAATACCAGCACTGTGCTCCTATCAAAAATCTATTAATTATCTAAAATGAAATACTGTGTTTCCTTTCGGCGTTCTAACATCAATTTTATTTCTGAACCTGGACCAATCTGTAAGATTCAGACTCACTGAGGATCCAGACTCAACAGCAGAGCGATATGCAAGCACGTCCAAGCCTGAAGCCAGCAGGGTTGCCTTGGGAGGCAGGAAGGAGTCTCAGGATGTTGGGGAGAAGAGGGGAAACATCTTTTCCCAGCAGCTCAGGGTTTGCAGGTAACCCACCTAAGTTAGGAAAGAGTAACAAATCTTAAAAGCAACCAAAATGTTTAAATCCTTAACAGAGAAATGTGCTACACATCCATGCTTCCCTTTGGTGGGTAAAAGCACTCAGAATAAACAGTATTTTGTTTTTGCAAGAACTGAGGCT
Source organism: Penelope pileata (assembly GCA_013396635.1). Lineage (NCBI taxonomy): Eukaryota > Metazoa > Chordata > Aves > Galliformes > Cracidae > Penelope > Penelope pileata. The sequence goes on along the minus strand of WBMW01002410.1, from coordinate 89,917 downwards.
GACACAACCAGTCTTCATGCTCACTCTCATCCACACAGCAGCCCTTCTTCTGCTGGGGAAACACAGGCACACATCTGCCTGCAAAGCTCTTATTTGAGGATCAGAAGGAAGGTGCCTGCACAGGACTCCTTTCAAGAATCATCTCTCAGAAGCACTGAACCTGTTAACAGAACCCTTCAACACAACACACGGCTCTGCACAGCTGAACACAGCCCTGCAGCAGCATCCAGCCTTACTCCCCACGACCTGCCTGGCTGCCAGGAGTCTGAGTCCAGCAAACTACAGCACGAAGAACCCCGCAGACACGGCCCAGCTGAGCACAGCCACACTCCCTGCAGCTGCTGTGGGGGCAGATGAGAGCGTGGCAGAGCAGAAAGCTGGGGCATCGCCGTGCCAAGGGGACCAGAACCAGGTTGGAGCTGGTGGGCTCCATGGAGGGCAGCAGCCTGGAGAGGCCCTGCAGGCTGAGGGTGGCTGCCACCCTCCTCAGCCACCCTCCACCTCAGTCTCAAACCCAAACACACACCAGGCAGCCCCCTGAGCCCATGCTCCTGAGCAACCTTCACCCACTTCACGGTGCACTCAGCCCCCCCAGGACCATCAGCTTGATTAAATCTCCAGCATCTCCACTGAACAGCCCCCGCTACAACGAGAGGCAGACAGCAGGAGCAGCAATCCCCACGCACTGCGTGGAAGGGCTGCAGCCACCAGGGGAGAGCTGGGATGATGGTGGGAGCAACGACTATAGCCGATACAGGGCCGAAAAAAATAAGAGCAGCCGCAGCGAGCGTGTGGCCGTGCAGCTCACATCTCATTTCCAAGCAGGATGTTTTTTCAGAGGGCCCCATTAACTTCTCCAAGGTCCACGGGCCTCACTGTCTCCCATCTGTCTAGCAGGGAAAGAATATAGTGCCCTGCCTTAAACACTTGGAGACCTCAGGCCCCCTCCTTGCTCCCTGCTCAACCCATGGGTTGGGTCAGCAACCCTCTGCAGCACGGGCACATCAATACTGGGTGCCACAAAGGGAGTTCAAGGCCGGTTCATAACTCACCTGCCCCAAAGACACCAGGTTGCTTAGGCCCCAGGCCATAACTTTAAAATGTAAAAGCCATCAAAAAAAATATATCTGAACAGTAAAAGGCTGCGAAGTTCACACGCTGTGAGATTATTCTTGTTTCACAAGGTTCCTTTAAGGAGTTACTGTAAATAGCTCCTGTAATTCACACACGAACCATTTCCAGAAGCATTAATGAAATTTTTTTTTTTTTTTTTTTTTACACCCTCCCTCCCTTCCCCCAAAGTTATTGCTGGCAGAAAAGGGGAAAAGATGCAAGCTGTGGAGTCTGTGCCTGCAGAAGGGAAGAAGCTGTCGGATCCCATCTGTTGATGGGGAGGATGAACGACCGCACACATCTCTCCTCTCGCTAGCTCTTAGCCCAAGTTCCAGCAAACAAATGCTCTCGGGCCCCAGCTTTTGGGGGAGGAGGCAGGGGCAGCAGCAAGCAGGAGTTCAGTCAACCTAGGTCTCCTCCTATATAGTTTGGGAGCCCACGCAGAATGTGAATTGGGTGCAAAGTGAATGGATGGGGATGAAAATGGGCACTCTGCCCAGCAATGCTGAAAGCTGCCATCCACCAGAAGCCACAGAATGATGAGGGGCATCCTCCTGGTGGACCCCCATGGGCTGCACTGGGGCCAGACCTCCCTGCAAGGTCTTTCCCATGCCAGCACCAAGCGAGCCCAGACCAGAGGAGAGGGCTGCACAACTTATCTCCCAGCTACAGCCAAGCTCCTGGGGTCCCACGGTGCTATCGGAGCCAGAGGGACGTGAAGCTGAAGAGCAGTGCAGACAGCAGTGGCTTGGACAGCACGGGTCAGTACCCCAGCATAAGCAAGACTTGTTGTTGATGCTTTGGGATTAGGAGCCTGCAAATTGCAGCATTCCTCCAAGGCTGTCTCACTGGGAAAGAGCTAAGGTCAAGACCAGGAGAGACCCAGAGGTCAAAGTGCTGCCAAGAAAAAGAGCCAAACAAAGCCCAGGATTTCCCCAGTCAAAAGCTCAGGCGTCTAAAGGCAGCACTGGAACTTGGAATGAGAAATTTGAAATCCTCTTTTGATATATTTCTTCCCTTACTTCAAGCAGGCTTTTCTCATTCACTGCACAGCTGGTATTTGGTTTTCCTTTGGACTTTTTTTTTTTTAAAAAAAATATATAATGGAAATGTAACACATCTGTGAGGAATTTGGGACTGCTTTCATATAGCACCACTGGTATTTTGTGACCCTCCTGCAACTCTCAGTATCCAATGGCAAAGTGGGACTTTGTGTTCAAAAGAGGTGGGCAAAGCCTTCATCACCCCCACATCCACGTATCTGCGAGCAGCTGGAGGTGCATCGAAACTTTGACTTCCCAAATATTCAAGTCAAAGCATGCACATTGAGGGCCACAGAAGGATGCAGAAGTCCCCAGATCACGGTCTTGCTGAAACAGATAGAAAGCTAAACCAACCATTCTTTTCTCCCCTCCTCCCATGCTTTTACAGCAGGGAGATAAGGCACCTTGCAGGCAGGAGAGGCAAAGCACCTCGCTTCACAGCCTTCCCAGTCACCCAACAGCAGCTTTCTGAAAATCCCTTTGCATGCTACAGACAAGATCCCACAAGGCACCCAAACAGAAATGAGCTCTGCTCCCTGTTTTGAAGGTTACCTGGGAGCACAACTGCCCTTCAGAGGGGTTTGGACTCCAGGAGAGCACTTGTCCCCTGGATTGCATTACCAAGGAGCCCCACTCCTGGTCTCTGGAGGACCAGACTACAACCAGCTCAGCCCAGCCCCAGCTCAGATGACAGCAAGGAGGATCTGCAACTTTGTGAACTCAGCAATTAGCCCCTGAGCCCGGGGAGAGTTTGTCAAGATCCCATCACGGACAAACAATAACACAGAAATACAGCTTGAAGGGGGAGACGATTTATCAAGCTGGCCACAGACATCTCCCTCACTTTTCCTTTAATAAATCCAGCCTTGCTCTTGGCTGTGTTCAGTATCTTGTCATTGCTTGTGTCTCCTTTCAAGACTGCCTCCCACCTGCAGACTTCAGGCCCTTTGCAGCCCTGGAGCCATTTATTTTCCCAGCGTTTCTCCATGAAGCAGCCCAGCCTCTTCTTCCATCAAGGGGAGAGAAACTGAGGCATGGCAATGTGAGCTGCCTGGCCCGAGGGCAGGGAGGGAGACATGACTACGTGCTTATTTGGGCTGGGTTGATCTATTTCCTCACCTGCACGATGAACATCAGGGAGTTTTGCTCCCTCTCGTGAATAAGCTCTTTGGGAATTATTTGGATGCTCTTTGCCATCAGATTTTAAGCACCACGAGTGCCTTTCCTGTGGGACTCCATGGGGCTATTCAGGCAGGCTATTCAGGTGAGCTCCAGGCTTGAGATTCTCCTGCAGATCTTGAAGAAACCACTGGGAAGAGCTGGGAGACTCACGGGCACCCAGGTCGTCCTGCAAGGACCACGCAGGAAGATGGCTCAGGTGGGAGCACAAGGCACAGGCACGGTGAGGCTGCTGGCGGCTGCCTGTGCTAATTTCATGCCCATCCTCTTCACTCCCCACAAAATTCCAGGCAGGCCTTCCACTTTGGCTGACATTCAAAACTGTCACCTCTCCGCACGCATTAACTTGGAGGCCTCTGTCATCCCTCACATTAAAATGCTATCATGGGGAGTCAGCACAGCTTGACTCAGCCAGCTAAGGGGCTGGCTCCGGCCGCGCTGCGGGGACAGCCGATTCACGCTTGACATCCGTGGTCAATTTGACAGTGATGGACACGCTACTTAGGAGTCATTTGCTGATCTCATTTCCCCAGGTGGGAGGTCGTGCCACGGAGCTGCCTTCCCCGGGGAAGAAGTGGTGATGCTCTCCAGCCGCTCCAGGAGCAAGATGTGTGCGGACGGGCTTCCCCGCCTGCTCGCCAAGCAGGAGACAATCTACAGAGCCTGCCAGGATCCCAAAATGCAGCTGCCTGGTCCTCTGCATAGGGCAGCGCACAGACAAGCATCATGTCCCAAAATCACGGCCATCTCTGGGCACCTTCCCCATATCTCTGCCAGAATGCCTGCTCCTGGCTTACCCCTTCCCTACCAGTTCCCTCTGGACAGGGCAGGGAATTGGTCTTCAGTCTTCTCCACCTCTGCTTGTGTTTCCTGAGCTTGCTTGCTCTTGCTGCTTGTGCTGCCAAACACTACAGTTGTTTACTTTCAAACCAGGACACAGCTTTGCTCCCTGGTAGGATCTATTCACCATAGCCTGACCTTATAGCAAAGAGAGACATCCTCCCTGAAATCCAATAAGCTCTAAATCAGTTTTTCAAGGACACGTGCATCCTCCTTTTACCAGGTCGTGCCTCAGTCTGAAGGTGCTCACCTTCTCATTGTACATCCTTCCAAGCAAGCAATGATGAACCAGGTGATGGCCAACAACGTTCAGGTCTCAGGTAAAGGGCTTTGTAAGCCTTCATCCTCCACCGTGAGCCCCAGGAATGACAGCACCCACAGGCTGGGCCACTGACTCAGAAGGTGCCTAACCCAGCCTACATCACACCGCTGCCTTTGACTGAAGACCCCTCAGTGCCTGTGACTGCTGATGCCCAGCAAAGATGGTAGCAGCATCCTGCACCTCTACATGCTTCTCTAAACACGAAGCCCACCTGCAGGTCAGGGGGTGCCAGCTGCATGAGCATGGTTGTTGTGGTGCATAAGTCACAATGAAAGCAGGCTGAGTTAAGCTAAACTAAAATATACAGGGAGCTAACGAATGCTGAACTAAAAATACAAGTTTCCATACAAACATGAAACCATGAGATGCCAGAGCAGTGGTTCCGTGTATCTTTATACCAGAGGAGAGAGCAAATCCCATCTTGTCATATATTTTAAATGCATGGGGCAGCTTACAGTCTAAAAGCTAAAAACTCCCTTCCACTTCTTACTGTCCTCGCAGAGTGTCATTGGTAATGCTCTCAAATCCCAGGACCGCAAGAGATAATGATGGCGGGGGCACGCAGCCAGCTACTGCTGGGAACCTCTTCCCAGCCCTTCCCAGTTCTGGGAAGCCTGAGCTGAGCCCTGTCCTAAAAACCCTGTAAAACAGATGTCTTCTGCAGCGTGCCCAGAAGGCCTTCCCCAAAATTAGGCTCTTTTGGATCAGACAAAGGGAGCAAATTCCAGCGTCCTCCAGCCCTTGCAGTGAGCATTGCTCCTTTGAGAGCGAGGCACAATCCAGCTCCAAGAGTGCCTCTCGCCCCAGCTGTGGCTGCCTGGCTCCGGGACAGTGGCACATTATTTCTGTCACCAATGCCACCTGTCTCAGATCAACAAGGAGAATGAGGACTTTAATTCTCCCCAGAGATGCCTGGGCGGCATCAGCAGAGGGGTGGCAGCGGGACAGGGAGGGGATTGTCCCCTTCTGCTCTGCCCTTGTAAGGCCCCACCTGCAATACTGCATCCAGGCCTGGGGCCCTCAGCAGCAGAAGGACGTGGGGCTGTTGGAATGGGGCCAGAGGAGGCCACGAGGATGCTCAGTGGGCTGGAGTACCCCTCCTGTGAGGAAAGGTTGGGGAAGCTCAGCCTGGAGAAGGCTGTGGGGAGACCTCACTGCAGCCATCCAGTACTCGAGGGGAGCTTACAAGCAGGAGGGGAACTGACTTTGTACATGGTCTGATAGTGACAGGACAAGGGGGGATGGCTTTAAAATGAGAGAGAGATTTAGGTTAAGATGTGAGGAGGAAATTCTTTACTCAGAGGGCGGTGAGGCCCTGGCACTGCCCAGAGCTGTGGGTGCCCCATCCCTGGAGGTGCCCAAGGCCATGGATGGGCCCTGGGCAGCCTGAGCTGGGGGGCACCCAGCCCATGGCATTGGGGTTGGGTGAGATTTGAGGTCCCTTCCAACCTAAGCTGTTCTATGCCCATAGCGAGGAGCTGATCAAAGCCCTCAAAGACATTCCCCTCTCAAAGGTGACCTCACCTCCACAGCTAGCCCAGCCCCAGCTGCTGGCCAGGGCAGACCAAAAGGCACTGTGGTGACAGATGAGTTGTGGACCTCATGGCTTCAAAAAGCAAAGCCTCAGGCCCTCATGTTGCTGCTTGGCAATGGGAGCAGCAGCAAGGGTCTCCCCCAGCCCCGCAGCCTGTGCTGCCCACCACCCCCATCTGCAGCCAAGCAAGGTGACAGCTGTGCTTGCCTCCCAGCTCCTCGTTCGGCCCTTTTATGGGGATGATGGTTTTACATCAGGGTCTGGTAGAGCGCTCAGCTTTCCGTTCCAGACTCCAGCAGCAAGAACTTGACCCGTGTCCTCAGCCCCTCTTAGTCATTGGGCTGAGCCGCGTCTCCCCTCCTCCCGCCGCCCTCCTCTTTATGGAGCAGCAGCAGCAGCAGAGCATGGGGTGAGAAGTCAAGGGAAGGACAACTTGACTGATGGAGCTCAGGTTGCGGGGTCAGCGCAAGGCGTCGTGATCCGGGCTCAGACAGAGCCATTTCCTCTGTGATTTTATCCGCTGCGATTTTTATCTTTCGTCTGTTCACACGTCATGCCACCTGGACATAATGCAGAGCAAGGCGAGCGCTCCGCTCCAGCCTTAACCCCTTCCCAGCCTCCCAGCACAGAGCACATCTGCACCCCTGGGTTTGCCTGGCAACAGGGGCCCTTGCTGTACAGGCCCTTTTTATTGCCCTGAACATCTCTAAGTGGCAGGTTTATCCTTCTCTGCTGACCTCGTGGACAAAGTTATGATTTACCCGCAGATTTCACCTTCTTGACAGCATTTGTTAGACATGATCTTTGGTATTTGGTTTAGGAGAGACATTCTGGTTTCAGTTCCTGCTCGGTGTGCTCTCAGAGCCCTGTGAGCATGGCCCTGGCAGCTCACAGCAAGGGATGCTCAGGTGAGGACGCAGACATACAAAGCAGGCAGGGCCTATTTCCTTGCACTGCACCGAAGGTACTCACCCTCAGCAACTGCTCATATGGGGCTAAAGGAATGAGCACCAGCCCTGGGCTCCCCTGAGCCCAAACCAAGGTGGAATGAGGCAGCATTTGACACGAGCACAGGTGCTCAGACCAAGCTACAGCGAGTTACACCAAGAGCAAAGGGCATTTGGTATGTCCACAGGGAAGGTGGCAACAAGCTCCCACCAAGGTCTCAGCCACTGAGCACTTCAGGTCTAAAGCCCTCTAAAAAGCAACAGAGAACCGTCATCCCACCCATAGGTGAGGACCAGCAGGAGGAAGGAAGAGGAACAAGAAGAAAGGAGATACCTGTCCCAAATGCCATGTCCCCAGCCATAGCACATGGCAGCTAACCCTTCCATCACCAGACATCCTCTCACCTCCACAGGCTGGAGAAAAGTCCACATATCCCCATGTGACACCCAGTGACCTTCCTTTTGGGTCTGCATTGCACCAAATCCCACGGTCCAAACAGGATGCAGCTCTGGCAGGAGCCACACGGGAGCCCCAGCCCATCAGACACATCACAGGGCCTGCAGGAAACCTGATGGCCCCAGAGCAGCACCACTGT